>VWZT01004883.1:733-15603 GCA_013397055.1 Pachycephala philippinensis | reverse complement strand
CCCAAACCAAACAAATAAAAAAAACTACACCAAAAAAACCAACCAAAAAAAACCACCAACAAAAAAACACCAACAAAACCAAACAAAAAACCCCAAAGTGGCCATGTAGCCGACTTCAACATCAAACTGTGCTCACTTCTCTCAAAACATAATGAAGAGAGAAGGCACAAGCATGAAGTATCATAAAAATGAAAAGTATTGAAATCCAATAAAACTTACTGCATACAACACAGGTTATAGCCAAAGCATAGGGTTAGAAAAGATGAAGAGTCTGACAACCATAACCAATGTCACTGAATGCCCTGTGTTAACAGGAAGCACGTCCCAAAATCAAACTTGGAGAAAAAGAATTAGCTCCGTTGTGTTCAGAAAAAAAGCAAAACAAATTTTCCCTAAAATTCTCAAATACCAGATTAGTCTTCAGGGAAATGCAGCAAAGTATAGCCTGTGCGGTTTAATGGTGAAGTTATTATTTATTAACTAACATTTAGTTTGTCAGTATATTTATCCCACCATTAGGCACATCTTTAAGGAGTTCACAATAGAATCCATAGACTGGACAAGACAGCGAAGTACTCAACTTTAGAGCAGTAATTCAGTAGCTCTTCTGACTGAGCTTTAATACCCTAGCTTCCCTATGGAACTCTTGCTAGCTGGTCATAAAAATTAGATTTATTTTTTCCTGCATTGTTTTTTTGAGTTTTACATCAAACCAGTGTAAAAGCACAAGGTTTTACAACATCTACAGGCCTTAATCTGTTCTTCTAAAACTCAACACCAGTTGAGCCAAATAGAGGGATTTGTATGTCACAGAAATCACAGGCAATAAGGTAGACTAAGCAACAGTGCAAATTGACTGCAGATGACTGCAGAAGCAACAATCTTCTCCCCCATTCCCTACAGCTGCATTAGCCACATACTGAAGTGCTGCTCTTAAATATAAAATCAGATGGGAATGCTCTAAGTGCAAGAAACAGCATTCAGCAGAAGTCAGCTGATTGGTCACACTCCATGTCAACACCTTAAAAGCTTCTAATAGCATTGCTGGTGAAGCACCTGGATTAATGCTCAAGTTCTAGCACAGAAAGGCTTGTCATTCACTGGAAAAGACACACGAGCCAGCTATAAAGTGTCCACCTTTGGTTAGAAATAGCCAGTAATGAGCTTCATCTAGAAAGCAACAAATAGAGCTAGGGCATCCATTCTCTTACCTGGACAGTGAGGTATCCCTGAGGGGGTATCACCTGAAGGGTGGGATGTGTTTGGCTACCGTACTCTGGCAAACTCCTTTGGGAGGTGGGTGCCATAAACACTGAAGTACCATCTTCTGGCCCAACTGAACAGATGCCAGCTCTATAAAGAAATGATGCCAAGAGTGCTACGAAACAGGCTCCATGAGCTTGAGATAATAATGAGATCCTACGCAGAAGTACACTTTGACCAGTAACTGATACTGTAAGGTACTATGAGAAGTATTTATCTCTGCGTTAGTCTGAAAATCCAGAAAAGCAGCCTGGCAGACAGACTACCTTCTACTATGTCTCTTGGTAGAAGAATCCTTTAAGGGCTAAAGAAAGTGAACAGAACAGTCGTCAATACCTACTTTTCATCAGTGGTACTAAATGGGACCTTATGGAATGGAGCACATTAAATTCCACAGTTCTTTCTGTACTTCAACAGGACTTTGATATACCTCCCAATATAATATTGCAACAGATTTCACCTAACACAAGGAACAATGGGAGAGACAGGATGCTGCAAGTGTGTATGTGCTCTTTACTAATGTGTCCTAAAATTACAAATGTTCACTCTGAAGGAGTTGGTTTGGTTTGGTTTTCTTTCAATAGGAAGCTTACGTATGAAGTCATTGAGAAGGCAGCCCCTGAATCTTTCACAGAACACATCTTCATACATCTTTCTGTGAAGACTTTGATCCATTCAACAAGAGGTCCTGTACAACATTCCAAGTTTCTCCTTTGACATCAAAGATGCTTATAGCCAAGTTATCTCATGATAAAATCTATAGCCTGCAAATTTCCCACCAAGTCAGAGCTGCCCACATCTGCCTGCATATCTGTTATAGTTGCCATACTTGTCCTTCTACAGTGTGCTCTCAGATTTACCCTAAAACTCTGCAATAATTTCAACAGGAAGGGTGTTGAGCTTTCCTATGTTAGTAAGTTGTATTTGGCAAGAAGTTCCTGGTATCCTGCCACCTGGAACTGCAGTGAGGTGAAAGAGTAGGCTCTGTGCCTGAAAAGACCCAAACCCTGGAGACCTTGCCTCTCCTTTGACATTTACAGACTTGTTTTTCCTGCACAGCTCTGTTTTCCAAGGATCCTGGAAAGATCAAAGCTGTGCATATAAAACCCACAATTGCCTCTACAATGCCAGGTCCTGAACAAAAAGATACTTGTCAGGAATAAATTTATAATCCTAGAAAAGACAAGCTATATTTCACATTGGAGGTACTAAACATTTTGCTTCCAGCTCTTGGTACAGTCATTCTGTAAGAGTTACATCTGTTTGCACAGAGTACTTAGTTCTAGAGATGCTAGCTGCAGGACAAATGAGTTCTCCACTGTCCATTTAGAGCCTGAGTTTGCCAACACACTTATATGATACAATATTAAGCTGACCAGCTGGAAGGCAAGCTTGAAAGTCTTAAAAAGCTTTAGAAGTATTTTACTGGCGCCTTTTTTCTTTTTTTTGCAATCCCAGTGTCCATGGACAAATAGTTAAGAAATCTTAGGAGCTGCTAGCCAACATGAACTTGAGAGGCATGCATTCTCTGTAACACATTTTCCCCCATGTAGGCAGTATTGTAACCACAACTTTTCCACAATGCAACAATTAGGCAATAACCTGAGCATTAACAGCAGCTTACTTGAGGCAGAAAGAAACCCTACAGGTTGGTTTATCCTGTCCTTGACAAGTCAATTTGTCTTGAACTAAACCCCAATACTGAAATCAGACTACAATATAATCTGCTCAATCTTATTTAAAGTAATCTCAAATCTCTCCTCTGGCCATATGCTCTTAAAACACATTAACTGGCATGCAGGTTTTTCAGACAGCTTCTTCCTCCAAAGATTAAATCTGTACTATCTAAGAAAGTTTATTAATTCTGAAACATTAGCAAACATCTGCACTCTAGTAGGACAAAAGTGCACATTGTAGATTGTCAAGACTGTCTGTGTTTGGGAATTTGTGGTAGGTCAACTGCATTGATGTGAAATGGCATGAGTTGACCTTGTGCCAAACACATTTTCCATCAGAACCCACTAAAGTAGGCATGGACAGTAGCTCAGCTGACCTGCAAGTCCCACATAGCCTAACACAGCCCATAGAAAGGGGTTCATTACTGACTATTGCCTGTTTCCAAAGAAGATAGAAACAATTATACCGCATAGTCTTCACAGAAGTCTCTGTACTGCAGACACTATTGCAGTACTAGTATTATTTTTAATACGTAGAAATTTGGTGATGTCAGGAGGTAGTACTTGTGTGGGTCATTCAGGTATTTTCTAAAAACTCTGCTCTAGTAAATCATGTACCACACCAGGAACCATGAACTCTGTTTCACACTAACCCAAAGAAAGAGTGTACATCACCTCACGTGTGGCTACTCCTGTTGAAATGCTTTACCTTAATGATTTAGAAGCATTTTAGTTGCACTGTTGCTAACAATATATACTTATATACTAGTAGCCTGCTACCAGTATTTTCTTCTTTCCCTGTAGGAGCTGCACACCAGCATTCTGTAGAAACCTGGCACCTCATATGCTATTGAGAGTAAAAAGTGAGATACACATTTTAAATCAAACATATAAGAAATGAAGAAAAATTAAATTACTTCAACAAACCAACATTTCTAGTTGTATTTCTACTATGACAGATCAGTGTTTAGTCTATGAAGACATAGGATGACAGCTCCTACCTTAGCAGAAATAGCAAGAACCAGAATGTTACGAGAACAAAGCAGGTGTACACTTACAAAGGTTTATAAGCTCTGTACAAACACCGCAATGTTCAAACACCACACAGTCCAAAGAAGAGGCACTGAAGAATTCTCACATTTCAATGTACAACACAAAGGGTACAACTCTGCTACTGTCTGTAAACACTCTTCAAAGCATCAAAGGCTGAAAGATTTCTCCTGCCCAGCCCAGGTTAAAGCAATTTTTCTGGAGGCTTGCCATGCTCTGTGGGAGGCAGGTAGGGGTGCAGCAACAAGCTGGCTTTAAAAGATCCTCAGCAGGAAGTACAAATACAGAGAATGATGTTTAAAACTGTTAGACCCCTGGAGAGAAGCAGGAAACTCTCTTTATGACCCCCAGAGTATTTGTTTTTCCAACAGTTTCCCAGCTCAGCTTGAGATTCTCAAGGGCAGCAACAAAAAAAAAAATTCACTTTGCTCAAATTAGTTTTGACTGGTCCCCAGGTTCCCAAGGTGATAATTTAACACCTCATTAACAAGTGCATTATTGGAGGAAATTCAAATGAACCGATTTTAATGATAATTGAATGTTTTCAGCCTCAGCCTGCAGAAGGAGTATTTCCCCCTTAGAGTACAAAAGCAGTCACTGCTTCCATTTGTGGATCTACTGCTGGCAATGAATGGCAAAGTACAGCCTTCATTTATAAATATACCATAAGATACTTAAAATTCAATTCCAGGTGCTGAAACATGGGCTATTACTTCATTACACCTTATGTTTGTACGTCACATAATTCTGGTTTGTCTTTGGAAAGAAAAAGGTAATGTTACAAAATGTCCAACTTCAAGAAACTTACTGATTAGGCAGATGATTGAACTGCTGAGGTCCTATCTTCACCTGAGGGCCTGATTAACCACATGGAAGTTAAAATACTAATTGCAGTCTTTTCTCCCCCAGAATTTATGCAGACCATTTGAGCTTAGTTTGGTTTAGGTTTTTTTTCCCCCAGCATGCTTCTCCCTGGGCATATTGACAGTATAACAATGGTCCTGAATTCTGAACAGCTCAGTTATACTCAATTCTCTGCCAAGACAGCTGTACATTCTTATTACTTCTGGTTATAATTGGCTTCACTATCTTCTCTGATTTAACTCGCTCAATATTGTTGCACATAGCAATGGCAAGAGTAGAATTTTTTTTTCTTTTAATTGTTTTCACTGATGAGATGGAATCAATTACTGGCTCTTCACAACTGAGATGCTGAGACAAATACCAATCAGACTGTGTGCTGCTAACTGACTGACCAGCCTTCAAAGAGCGGCTATTTGTTTCCAGCAGTTTAGCAGCTGGCATGGCCAATGCAACTGCTACCTCCACTGAACTATGCTGGATAGTAATCCTTCATTTCTATACAGCGCTCAAGACAACATTCACTCAAAATTTAAGAGCCATCTTGGGGCAAGGTCTATCCACGACTTACTCTATACATGCTATGTATGGCGTTGTGATTGGGTGTGGGATATTTGCCTCCTAAAATTCACATGGAAGGCAGTAAACTCATTACAGATGTCAACAGGTATAATTACTACTACTGAATTAAGGTCTGTGGAAAGAAGTAGTTCACCTCTTTTACAAGCCATTAGTACTGCCAGCTTCTGTTCAAACTTAAAACACACCTGTATTTAAGGCTCTCACTGGGGTTACTTATGATTTTCTTCCACTTGCCCCCAGCAATGTCATCAGGGCAACAAACAGGCCGGGTCCTGAAGAGCTACAGTGACAACAGAACTGCAGTTGTACAGGATGTATCACTGGCTCTTATGTAAATAACAGAAAGGAGCCAGCTGGATTCCCAGTCCTAGTGAGATTGTAGAGGCAAAAAATTCAGCTTTCACCTCAAACCAAACCATTGATGCTGAAAAATTCACCAAGACAGGTCAAGTACTTAACATCATAAATCAAAACAATGTCTCATTTACCATGACAAGAACCAAGCTGTGTCATTTTCCCTACAGTCAATTTAAATAACAGCAAGAATCAAGTGGCTCAATGCTACAGCTTTCCAAAACTCCACTCCAAGAATAAATTTGTCATCTTTCTGTATGTATAGTATGACCCTGAAAAGTCTGCTTATTGTGTCTTTTTATTATCATTGTTTAGAAAGCTCCTTTATCTACAAAACTATCTGAAATTTATTCATTGTGTGGCTGAACAGAGCAAGAGAAACATTCACCAAACTGCTGACAAGCATCTGCAACACTTTCTCATTAAAGTTTTCAACCATAGTGACTTTGAATTGGAAAACAGTTCCAAAAGTTTGTTTCTGCAGAAAGAAGCCTTCTCCATCTCTCCTGCTCACCTTGCTCTACTATATATCAAAGCCAAATGTGATGATATACAAGAAATCCATGTACATTGTCACCTGAGTTCTCTGAAGAGAGTCTATATGCTCAACATATTCAACACTCTTGAGGATGACTGTTCCTTTGAAGAAATTCTCAAAGGGATCACAGATCACGTATGTTTTAAGACCCCATGATGGTCTGCTAGCCAACTACAATGCAAGACAAGTAATGCAAAGTAAAATAGGACAGACAGATCATTGATCTGATAATGTACAGGAGCTGCAGTACCAGAAGCACCACTACCAAGAAACCCTAAGGTGGCTCTCCCATTGCTTTAGCTGTTAGCGTGGTTTTTGCAGTCTGGATGAAGGAACAAGTAATATATTCATATATAACTACATTGCTGTAGCTGACCAGCAACCAGTCTTCAGGGTGACTGAAGTTTGCTAGTCACTTACATGCATACACATTAAAGAATTAACAGATTAATTTGAATAGAAATCAAGACACAAGAGACCTACTGTCCCAACTCAGGCAGCACATCTGCACATAAGCACGTCTTACATTCTCTGTAGAGAAGCTTTTCATAGCATCTGTATTTTGACTGTGCTGCCTCCTACTAATATCCTACTTAGTCACTGGCAACTTGCTGGAAAAATCTGAAATGAGACATTCAGTTTTTTAGTTATGTAAAGTTTTAGTAATTACAACACCTTATATTGTAAGTTTAGAGTCTTCAGATGCTTCTTTAGATTTAGAAATAACCTAAAGACAATTAACATAGTGTTGCAAAATGATACACAAAACCCCTTTCATCTTCAAAAACTACTCTGTTCCTATTGCTTATTCCTCAGCTATAGACTGTCTCAATCTGACACGACAATTTCCACAAGGATTTGATGCCACGGAGGACAGCAGGTTTTCCAAATAGCATGTGGTAAACAGAAGCAGGCAGACAAAGAAGCCTCAAAGGCTCTTTTCAAGAAAGCATTCTTGAAGCCATTAAAAGATTTAGCTGTGGTCCAAAACATGAGGTTGGGAGCTAGCCATCTACTGTTTTGATTCCAGCTCCACTCCTGTGCTCTTGTAAAACCACTGCGCTATCTCAGTTTCCTTCACCCATTCGTTCAGCTTGACTAACTTCAAAGCAATGAAATTTTTGTAGTACACAGTCAATTCAGAGGTGCTTAGCAGTCACCCAGTTTAACACTATTTCTCCACTTGTCTTTCGCAGTTAACAACTCCTACCAGCACCCATCTACTCCTTATTTATTCATAGTCAAACCAACTGCAGGCAGTGGTCCTCCAGAGCCCACTTGTAATTCCACAGAATCTAAACAGAAGTTTTTCAGCCAAAAGCCCTTAAACAAAGAAAAAATTTTGTCATGCTATCATTAATCAGCTGCTCAGTTCACCCAACTGAACTTTTGCCAACTTCATCCACAGAAAATGTCTACAAATATTATCTCTAAAGCCTTAAGGTAATTCAAAAATATGCATGACTGGGAAACAGCACTCTGCAGAAAATAAACAGAAAAGCACTTTCATGCAGAAATCATCCTATGAGGTGCTTATCTTAACTCAAAGTTGACTTAGATGCTTAAAAAGTCAGTAACACTTTCACTAAGCCTGTAGCTGAGAAATACTTTGAGATTTGACAGGGTTCTGGCTATCCAGTTGTTATATCCATCACTTACGAAAAGTGCTACAGCTCATATAGAAAGTGGACATACAGAGACTTCTTGGAAACAAAATACCTATCAAACACCAAAACCACTCATTTTCTCATTAGAGTGCCTAGGAATTCTGGTACTTCTTGGCACCACATTACCAGGATGTAGCTCGACATGCATTTTAAGCAACACGAGAACAAAAAAGATCTTTTATTTTTTGCCAAATTCGTTCCTGATCTGGTTTGTCTTTCGCTCAGATAGATCTCGCTGGCATAATGGCAGGAGAACAGTCTGGAATGGAAGTTACTTCCATTCTCCTGGCTTGAACAAATACCACACTGTAGCCTCAGAAAGAGACAAAAATGCCTGAGTTTAAATACTGCAAACAGAAATCAGTTACACATTCCTTGCTTCCTGCTTCATTAAGCAAAACAGATACTGGAAGGAACCCAAAACAAGCAACGCCTAAGCAGCCCACAGATTGCTGGCAAATCATCAGCTATAAAAAGCTCAAACAATTACTTTTAAGACTACAGCAAGACAACTTTTTGAGTAGTTTGAAGCTTGCTTAATATCTGTACTTGAGAGCAGGGAGTAACCTCTTGGCTCTTGGTACAGGTCTCTCACATGGACCACTCGGAAGCACTCGAAGCTAGCACAGATACAGGCTGCTGCCCAGCTGTACTTGCCTCACTGTTGATGTCTCTACTGAGCAACCACCAACATCAACTGCTGGCACTTAACTCTGTTCTCAGATAATGTAAGCAAACCAAAAAAAGCCTGTTATAACAGAAAAATTCTCAAGTCATTTCCCCAGTGAGCTTTTCCTCTGTAACTTATTCAACAGGTTGGTTGGTCAGATGACGCACGTTCAAAAGCCACTTCATTTCTTCAGCGTACACCACTACCACCTCGTGGCCAGATGCCTCAAGCTCCAAGAATTCAATATATACTGCAGTCAGAATTCTAAAAGCCTCCAAACTAAATGCCACGAACAGATCCTCAGCAAACTACACCAGCATCCTGTGTGAGCTGCTCACAACTTTTTAATTACCTATGAAGACGGAGAAGTATCATACATGCAAACTGTACCATTTCAGTTTCAAGGCAGCTTAAAGAGCTATTTACTTCATCCTATAACTGAAGGAAGCTGCAACCCACAGGCAAATGAGACAAGAATTTGTCACTATGACTTTGAATGCCCAGAGAGTAGTACAAATTTCCCTTCTACTTCTGCAATGAAACAGGAAAACTAAGACAATAAAGACAAATATGCTGAATTTCTTCTCCTAGTCCATTAAGTTCCCTGATTTTGAAAAATGCCTCTAGCTCCCCTAGTAAAAAGGTATTTCAGAAACATTTACATATTTACTTTAACTGAGATGCAAATGCCAGTACAAGAAAATAGTGTGTCTTAGACAAGACTAAGATGACTTACCTCTAGCTGAAAACTCTTTATGCTGTTATTAGGCTGATCTGCCAAGTCGAACTGTAAACTGGTTTACTGATCCAGAAATTCCAACCATACATGTACTAATAGATAATTATGAAAGTGTTCACTGAACGTGTTATCTGTCAAAGTGATAGAGGCTCTTTTTGGCTTCCCTCTTCTACATGCTTACTGCTAGAAAGACTTACCAATGGTTGTACCATCTTCACCCATAATGCACTTCATGGAGGTGATGATTTGCTCCACAACAGGAGGTGACATTGATGTTGCATACGCAGCACTGTGAGAGTATGTCCTGAGGTAATCAATCAGTTCCTAGCAAAACACAAGAGGCATCAGACATACCCTTCCCAGCACTCAGAGAAATGCTTCTGTCATATCTCTAATCACAGTAAAACAGGGCACCACAAAAAACTTATTTCAGAATGCCCCATAAGAGAACAAGTATCTCAAGGATTAATTTAACAGTACAAGAAATAAACAGCTGAAATGTGAACAGCAGGGACATGACAACTCATAATAATGTCACAGGGCAAGAATGTGTGTTGATCAGAGACAAATGTCTATGACAGACTTGTTTAGCTAACACCATCAGCAGTGGATTGCAACAAGGGTTTGCATTATGTTTGCATTACTTAAGCTGTGCCCAGGGTGAGTTTCAAAAGTGTTTATCATAACAGTGGGAATATAAAGGAAATCAAATAGTGAGGAGCAGGATCCGTATGTGTTTATGGATCATGCTCAATATACTTTTTTCCCTACAAAAACCACCAAACAAGGGAACAGGTCACAAAATTTTCTCTCTCATTCATCAGCACAATATAAATAAAGCAGTAGGTATAATTTAAGAGTGCAAGAACCTTAGCCTAACCCTTCTGCATTTCACAGTTAAATACATATGCTATTTTTCCTAGAGGGCAAAAAGCAGGTCACATAGGAACAAAGGACCAACATACCTTACATCTAGGCTGCTTGTTAACTGTAACAAAACCATGCTAAAATGCCACCCTACCAAAATATTATAAACATCAGTATGAATGCCAGGACAGATTTGTCTTCTGCTACCATAAAATGAATAATGACAACTCTGTAGCAAATGTATTCTAAAAATGTACAGAAGTGTTCTGTGGCTGGCTGCCTAGGGTCAGAGTTAAATGAAAGGAAGTTGTAAAGGGACTTTGAAATAAACTAGGTAAGAAGATTTAAGGCCTCTTACCTCTGAAGCAATCCCTCAATCAGCTAAAACACAGCTGCAAAGGACTCTTAGCTGCTTTACCTTATGTCATGGAGTCAATCCCACTAGATCACTACCTTTGGAAAAAGATTTATATGATGTTTTTTTCTGGGGAAGTTGTCAAAGTAATTTTAATCTAACTGTAGTAAACACCCTACAAGGAATATCTCTAAGTTCCATCTCCATTTGGGTGGGTAGAAGTAATTATCCCAATTAATATGTAAAAAATTATTGTCCTAATAGGAAAATGATAGAATTTTACCCTCAAATAAAGCTTAGAAGCCTGATCTATGAGATCAGGTGTTTCAGGATGTGAGAAAGGTCACACGGGGAATTGTCTACACCATCCCTCTGAGAATTAGAGGCTTGGCAAGGGCAACACCTTCTAGCTGTACTTCCCAATGGAAAAGAGACAACAGCCAAAAAAAAAAACCAACCAAAAACCCCCAAACCCCAAACAAACAAAATGCTGAAACAAACAAACAAAAACCAAAACAATCAATCAGCCAAAAAAAAAAAAGAGAAAAGCTGTTCTTTAAGAAAGCAAACTGTTTGCGCCCAGGGGAAATCAATTCTACCAGACTAATCTAAGAGGATCTTCCTGCAAACAGGTTGAAAAACTTAAGCTTTTGGCATTTTTCCTTCAAGTCTCATTAAAAGTAACATCAAGAAATCCCAGCTTCCTGGCTCCTAGCAGTTCCTAGAAAGATATCACTAGCGTACATTCTGCAAAATGAGATCATCACTGACCATGGGAGACTTAAACAATTAGGAGGTATTTTACTAGACTAGACTCTTCTGCACTTCAGACTTTCACAGTATTAGACAGTATGTAAAATTATGAAACAAATCGACAGTAGGGTACTTGAGGAGTAGATTAACTTTGAAACGTTTAATGAAGAATTCCACCACCTGCCTGAAATGGACTTCACCACCAGCCATGAGATTCCCAGCTTTTTACCTTCTTGCCCCCAATGTATCCTCCTGCAGCTCCAAAGCTTTTGGTGAATGTTCCCATCATAACATCCACATCTTCAGGACTGAGTCCAAAATACTCCACTACACCCCGGCCACTGGGACCCAGGGCACCTATACTATGAGCTTCATCAAGGTACAGATAGGATTTGTACTTCTTCTTAAGGGCAATCACTTCAGGCAAACGGACTATGGATCCCTCCATACTGTTGAGAAACAAAAATTCAGTATAAGTTGATTTAATAGTTGGGACCACCTTATAGAGCCTAAAGTCACTAAGCTTTCATTTCTTCACTCTTTCAGTAATTACAAACACCTAAAATTTGCTAGACACATCAGTCTGCAGAGATGCATCTCTCCTCCTTGAACCTGGGGCCCAGATCCCTACTTGCTACCTGTTCAGCATCTCTGGGATACTGACACATAGACTAAACAGTAGCAGCAACAGTAAGTTAGGGCACAGGAATGTGTTCAGTGATAATTAATTTATAAAATTATCTCAGTTTTACTTCCACCCTAATGTCAGTATTCTGACTTGACATCTACTTACCTGATGTTTCCAAGAACTGACTAGGCTCTCATTAGTAACACTCCAAAACACCCCATTTTGTGCTGAAAGTCACTATGATTTAAATGCCTAACACAGCTATACCTACTGCTCCTACTCACTCTTAGCAAAAGCTTTAAATTTGTGCAATTCCATTCACACTAGCATAATCTAGTGAGCACAGGAAGAATGGAATGGACAAGCAACTTAAGACCTCAGCCCTGATACAAATTATCAGTTTTGATTAATTAATTTCTACAATCTAATCAGGATGTGGGAAGCATTGTGATAACACCAGGTGCAGCTATACTTCTAGCAACAGAAAGCCCAGGATGTGAGACATAGACAGCATAATTTAATTCACAGATGAGACTAATGAAATAACTATGAAGTGACAATATTCATAGTTTGATCTGGCAAAGAAACCCAAACACTAAGCATTTAGATCTCATGTGGAGGGTCTTAGGAATATAAAGAATAGTTTGTACCTGTATATTCCTTCCACCAAGATAAGAATTTTTTTCCAGGGCCTCCGTGTACGAGGTTGCCCATGCACAATAGCATCTTTGAGCAGCTTCTCCAGGCTTTGCATATCTGCACCAGAAATTACTGTTAAATGGTACCAAAACAGCTACTAGCTTGAGCTTTGACATGACTAAAGACAGCAATACTCCAGAAAGGCACAAATTGCTCCAGAGTGGAGGACAGACCATACACAAGTCAATAAGCACAGGCTTCATCTACCTATGGGCCCATGGATGTGATTGAAGGGAATAGGTAACTGTATGAACTCCAAGGAAGACTTTCATCATTCTAAACTAAAACACAAGTTAGAGCATTAGGCAGAAACAAAGAAAGTGGGGGAAAAAAAAGAAAAAAGGAAGGTATCTCATTCTGATGAAAAGAGAAGGCAATTCAGGTAGTAAGAATGTCTTTGTGGATAGAAATAATTCAGAACAGAACAACAGAATAAAGCTAGAACACAACAAGTTCAAGGATAATCAATTAAAGATAAGTAGAAGATAGACCAAAGCAGCAGGGCAATTGTACTTTTTTCCTTTGTTTAAAATTGAAGGGATTGGAAGTGTGGAACAGGAAGCTTCTAAACCAAAAGGAGAAAAGTGAAAAAAGAGAACCACCAGCATAGGAAAGAGGACAATGTTCAGCATATTAGAAACTAGACAGATGAAGCTGTTAGCAGAAATGTATTCTTAAATCTTACTAGCTGTGGCTACAAACCCTTGACTTGATCGTAAGAGACCTTAGTAATGTGAACAAATCCATACATGTGGAATCAGTCCTGAAAAAAAACTCCGAGGAAAGGAGTGAAGATGGGATTAATCAAAGCATAAAACCCAAGTGCTGAGCAAGAGACAGATATAAACACTAGGGCATGAAAAAGAGCACAAATTAATCATGAAAAGAGAACTGGTAGACTAGGGAAGTTGTAGCGGCAAGAGGAACTTGTGAACTAGATCTAGACTAAAAACTATACAGCAAAGTAGGTCAGTTAATGGACTGTTAAAAGGCAGCTAACGTTCAGAAAGTCAACGATGAAGAAATCTGTAGTGTAGTTCCTATCTCCAACAGGTCTCTCAATGAAAAGACAAGGTTAGTGCAGTTAGGAAGAACCATGGAAAATAAACTTCTACTCTAATTTTTCAAGAAGGAGGGGAAGATTAGCCTGACTTTAATAAAAAGGACAAACTACAGAATAAGGCAGGAAAAAAATAAAAACATTGAACAAGGAATTTCAGGGGAATTTTTCATTCCCCCCGCTTAATTTCTAAAAATCTGAATATGAATGAAGCCATTAATAGCTCAAGAAAATGACGTTAAAAAGGCAGCAGAGAGTATAGCAAGAGTAAGACTGAGAACACATACAGAAATATGAACTGAACATCATCTTGACAGGCCAAGATGCATTGCTTGCATTTTGCCTTGATTCTAATCTGCCGTTACATTCTCTTCCACAGAAACCCACCATCTAGAATGTTTCTAGAATATCCCCCAATTTCACCAGTGCTAATTTGTATCCCATTCCCACAAATCATCTATTTTTCATCACAGCAGCTTGTAAGTCCTTCTCCTCATAGCCAGAACTATGTTTGTCACCGATGTTCTTTGAAATTCTGCAACTGGATGTAATGTTCAGAAGTATGGCTATACAAATGCAAAAGTTGAACACAAAGCTTTTGTGATCTTGCCCAGCAACGAAAATTTACAAAGAATTATGTATTGGTTTGGCCTGGTTTTAGGTAGCGGGGGGGGCACAAAGATGGCTCCTGTGAGGAAGCTGCTGGAAGCTTCCCACCATGTCCGGCAGGGCCAGTGGCTGACAGCTCTGATGATGGACGTGCTTCTGGCCAGAACTGGGCCAGTGAGGGAGGTTGGTAATGCCTCTGTGATGACATATTTAAGAAGAAAATCAAAACAAAGTCACAAGGTTTTGGATCATAGTCAGAGAAGAGGAGGAGGTGAGAACATGTGAGGGAAACAACATGGAAACACCAATGCCAGTGGAGAAGGAGGGGGAGGAGGTGCTCCAGGCGCAGGAGCCAAGATTCCCCTGCAGGCCGTGGTGAGGACCATGGTGGAGCAGCTGTGCCCCTGCAGCCCCTGGGCCCACGGGGAACGCAGAGATCCACCCGCAGCCCCTGGGCCCACGGGGAACGCAGAGATCCACCCGCAGCCCGTGGGGATGG
>VWZT01004875.1:1041-25044 GCA_013397055.1 Pachycephala philippinensis | reverse complement strand
AACACAACAAGAAAAGCAGCCATAAAGGTGTAAAGCACACCTCCACATGACTTAAACCCGGGTTTATCCGGTGGAGGACACGCAGTGCTGCCCCATGCCAGGAGCCCTGCTCAGGAACACACGAAGGGTTTTGGAAATGAAACAATGCAGATGAAAAGCTCACGGGCTGTGCTCTGTCCAGCCCACGCAGAGAAGGCCAAGGAACAGCTTAATCCCAAGGGGATTGCATAAGTCTGGGAAACAAACATTTGGTAGAGGACTTTTCGCTGCGGCCGACGCAAGCCTAGCAAGACCTAGTGGCCAGCTAAATCCGGGCTTCTCTCGAGGCAGGACTTAAAGGGAGAGATAAATCAGTCAAAGGCAAGGAGTGGAAGACCTCTTGCCCTTCCCAAAAGCTGAAAAATCACAAGCCAGAGCAATTCCCCACGAAAACATACCAAGCATCCTTTGGCTCATCCATCACTGGAAGTGTTTATGCCAAGATTGGATGTTTCTTTCTAGATTGGCCCCAATTAAAACAGCCTTATGGCCTGCAGGGGACTGTTTTATCTGGTCAGAGTGGTCCCTCTGGGCTTTCTAATCTGTAATCTAATTTCCAATCATGGAACAGCACTGCTATGTGCTCTCCTTGGTTCCATCCTTGGAAGTGTCATGCGGTGCAGGATGTGGTAAATAAAAGCACATAGCACTTATTTTTAAAGCTGGCTGGGCTGAGATAGGGAGGAAGGACTATTTGTGGGTGGTTTAAATGAATGTGCTATATTTAATTCATGGCATTCATCAGATGACACAGCAAGAGGCACAGAACAAGGATCAAACAATTAAGATTTACTGAGAAAATGCAGTAATTCTACTTGTTTGGAACGGCTAAGGCCGGCCTGCTCCTCGGCCAGCCACGAGATTTTCGTTTTCCATTCATCAGTTTCCCCCCAAAGCCTGGCAGTGAAATACATATTTATTCCCATTGGCTTTGGTGACATCATGTTAAGAACATACCAGATCTCCCCGTCCTGCTGACAAACTCTGGTGTGTAAAATGGGAGCAGAACTGAAAAAGTAACCCTGTCTGAGCACGAGCTCTCAGCACTGAACTGCTCCCAGCTTGCTTCCCACCACTCGGAATTCTTTGTGGATTTTCCAGAGGGGAGGTGGCCAAGTGGCTCTTCTACCTGCCCCACGCTGTCAGGCCACACAAAAAGTTCTGTTAGATTTTTATGATAAATAATAATAATAAATCTACCTGGTCCAAGAATGCTTTTTTTTTTTCCCCATGAGTGCCCTATTCTCTCTCCAGTTCTCCACACAATCAACAGACAAAAGAAGGTCTTGTGTGTTTCCTTGAAAAGAATTCTGTAATTAGAAAGAAATTTGACTGATACAAAGTTAGCTCAGTGGAAAACTGCAGGAATGGTGAAATGATCAAAGTCACTTGTAAAAACAGACAAAACTAAACATTTGCTCATGTTTATCCAATGGGGCTCCAGAAAAGAAACATCAATGAACATTTTAATAGGACATTTCACAGCCTAGATAAAAACTGTATGGGGAAAAAAAAACCTAATTCCAAATCTTGGGCAACTTAGGAGTAGAAATGAAAACACTGAGCAGTCTCCTACTTTTTATATGATAAGCAAATCTCTGTTTATGAAATACCAAGTGCCCAATTTTCATTCCACGGGAGCTGTATGTATAATTACTCTCAGTTTTTCTGGAAGGCAGCACTGCAGGGACAGACAGTCATTCTTTTAAACCACTGATGTCTGTGCTTCGTGAGCTTCTGAGTGGGAGCTCCTCTAAAATGAACATGAAAGAGCTAAACACACATAAAGAGCATATTCACAGCCAGACAAACAATAAATAGCTCAACGAGGCCAGATTGTGATAGCACAGCAAAGACTCGCCTAGCGTGTGTGCGTGTTATTTAAAAGTTCAAAAAGTCACATACATTTTTTAATAAACCAAAAACACACATGATGAGTTCACTGCTGCTGAGTCTTCGGAGCAATGGCTCAGCAGACTGGAATAACAATCCAAGCTGGAGTTTGGGACGTTCCACGTCTCTTTCTGCACGACAGATTTCAGCCTCACACAGCTCTGTAACCAAATTCCCACCCTCTGCTCGCCCAGCCCGGGATTCCCATGAACTGCAAACTTCCTCCACCGTAACCAAGAGAAACTAAACACAAAAATCATGCAAATCACTCCCCAAAACACGGATCTGCGCCTCAGAAAGAGAAAATGAAAATAAAAACCCTGCTGCCGTTCAAATTCTGCGTGATTATTTTCTCTCACTTCAGCCAGGAACGCAGAAACAGCCCGATTGCTTTGTGGGGAAGTTGTGATGCATTTAACAAATTTCCACAGTCCCTGCAGTAGATTTAAGGCCCGTGAGCTGCGTTCGTGTTGAGTAAGAAATTCCACAGTTTGGAAGAAAAACCTCCTGAAAACAGAGAAGTGCAAACGTAGCTGTTTAACCACCCTAAGCCCCCGCTCAAAATAAATGCAGTTTGTGAAGTGAGGGAAGGAAGGAGGAATGGCAGCATCACCCCAACCACGTTTCCTCCAGAGAGCTCTGTGTGGGGAACATGGAAATGTGAAAGCCAGGCAGCCCATGGAGAGAATTTGGGTTATTTGCACCTCCAAAACCTGGGACTCGGCCCAGCCAGTTTGTGATCCTGATGCCCGAAGCTTCCTGGAAGCCTGACGGGAAAGGGATTTTTTTATTTTGTTTTATTTATTGTGGTCAGAGTGGAGGATTTGGGAAAGGCCCTGGAGGGGGATTCCACCATCAGGCTATGGTGTGGTGAGCAACCCCCGGGGGGAACTCAGCTGGTCACTGGGACAGGGCTCATTTTGTCCCTCTGTCCCACAGAGTTCACCTTTCTGGGATATTGGAGGAAACCTCCACAGCCCAACTGTTCTGGTGGTTACAAAGGTCACAAAGACAGCTCACTAATCTATACATGGATATAGTAAGCAGCTTCCAAATTAAAGGTGTTAAACCCCCCAAGGAAAACAAAATAACTGCTGAATTTTATAAAACCATCCTGAGAAACACCCAGTGATGCACCTCTCCTACAGAGCCAGGCTGGGAGAGCTGGGGGTGCTCACCTGGAGAGGAGAAGGCTCCAGGGAGAGCTCAGAGCCCCTTGCAGGGCCTAAAGGGGCTCCAGGAGAGCTGCAGAGGGACTGGGGACAAGGGCTGGAGGGACAGGACACAGGGAATGGCTTCCCACTGCCAGAGGGCAGGGATGGATGGGATATTGGGCAGGAATTGTTCCCTGGGAGGGTGGGGAGGGGCTGGGGTGGAATTCCCAGTGGCTGCCCCTGGATCCCTGGAAGTGTCCAAGGGCAGGCTGGACACTGTGGCTTGGAGCTCCCTGGGATGGTAGCAGACTGGACTGCCACCAGCAGCCTCCTGAGCAGGGCTGGAGGATGTCCCTGTCCCCTCCCACACCCATTTCAGGGTGACAGGGCTGCAGAGCTCGGTCTGATCGAGCCTCAGCCTCCTGCAGCCCCAGGATGTCAGCCCCAGGATGTGTGCCCAGGATGTGAGCCCCAGGATGTGTGCCCCAGGATGTCAGCCCCAGGATGCCAGCCCCAGGATGCCAGCCCCAGGATGTGTGCCAGCCAGAGATGCTCCCTGCCCAGCCAGGCTGCCAGTGCCACTGCCACCTGGGGCCACGGCTGCCCTGCTCACCGAAATTGGGGTGGCTGGCTGGGTTTTGTGGTTAAGTGCTCTGGGAGGTCCCAGCCAGGAAGTATTCTCACCCTTTCTGCCTCACTTTCACACTGTACAGCAGACCTGCCCAGAGTTTTAATTCAACAGCTCTCCACGTTACCTCCTCCTGGTCGGTATGGAATACAAAAAGCTATCTAGAAGCATTGGAAGAGATGTAAATTACACTAAACCCCTGATTTTAAATTTTCTATGGAAATTTGCACTTGGTTTAAATTAGTGGAAAGAGTCACTCTGGCTCTGACTTATAAATTGTACATTTACATGAGGGATATCGGGGCAAAACAGTCTCAACTATTTCATGTTTTCATATCAACCAATAACATAAATTTGAACACTTAGAATCATTTAGGTTGGGAAAGGCCTCCAAAATCAAGCCCAGCCTTTGACCGAGATCTCCACCTTGTCAATTCACAGAATTCCTTCTAATTTCAAGGGGAGGGATTTAAGACACAGCTTTCAAACTGACTGTGGACAAGACCACAAAACCCCAAAACCTGACCAGGAGGAAGGTGATTCAGGCTACCTGGAACACCACAGGCTTTGCTAAACACTTCTTTGCATCCAACTGATGGTCTTATCAACAACTGAAAATTAAGTTTAAGGCCTGCACTCCCACATAACATTGCTGCTGCTTTCCAGCCAGCATCAAGTTGTGCACGCACGATGGAGGGAACACTGAGGCAGCTCAAAATTCTCATTACTTGCCCAAACAGGCCTGTATTTAAAGGCTGCATGAATAAATCTGATGCTGATCTTCCAGCTCCTTCTACAGTGAAACCTCCATCCTGGTGTGATCTGATCACTGGGTTGATTCACTCCAAAATTTCATGCATTCCCTTCAGAATTACCTCAACTTGAAGCTTGCTTTAATCACATCTGGTTTAGCCTACAGCAGTGCCTTACCAACTCGAATAAAAGAATGAAAACAAAGCCTCAGTGAACACTAAAGCCACAGGTGGAGCTCACCTTCAAAATACTGAGCTGGATTCTCCCTGCCCATCATTCCTGTGCCACCCAGCAAAAGTCATCAGCACTGTTTATTGCAATAGGGTGGGTTTTAAGGCAGGATTTCATTTCAAATGGTCTGCTCGGGATAAGCAAGAGGCAATTTATTACCTATCTGAACAGAAAAACTCTAAACATAACCAAATAAAGTCATCTCAGCTAAAAAAGAAAAAGTGGCATTAGTTCCCATATGAAAACATGAAATAAAAAAAAAAAAATCACTTCTAGCATGCTCCATATATTGGGATTGGCAGAATAAAATTTAGCAAAGAGCCAACGGGATTTGCCCTTGCTATTCCCCAAAAATCATGAAAAGTAACACAGTGCTAATTAAAATAAGAGAAAACTTTGCAGGAGATATTTTGGGGGTCTTGGGCAGTGAGAGTGCTGAATAAGCCAGGAAAAAAAAAAAAAAAGAAAAAAAAAGGGAAAAAAAAAAAACCGAACCAGAAAATGGTTTTTGCACAGCTTCCAGAATGCTTAATCCCCCGTGCTGGAACAGACAAGATTCTCTTCATCCTTCTAAAAACACTTTGAGGAAGTCACAAATCACGGAGTGAACCTCTCCAAACCTTGCACAAGATTTCTAATCCTAAAACAATCGATGAGTCACGACTTGTAGCCTCGGTGAGTGAAACTGCTGACATCAAAACCAGTGCCAGGGGTGAGCTGGCATGATAATTATGCACACTCACTTTCAGCTAGCCAAATGCCTCCCAAAAATAGAACCAGAGATACGAGGCCTAATTAGAAGCGTCTGAATTACCGGGATTCCTAATTTTTTAAAAAGAGAACGTTATTGATGACAACTCAGCAGAAGGCTTCCATTCCACTACAAGTCATCTCGTAAAATATTCAGAGTATTGAAAGTGAAATTAAGGACTGGCCCCACAAAAAATCCCTACCTGGCAGTTTTGTCTTTTGTTCAGAGTGGGAGATACACAGCTCATTAATTAGCTTTTAGGAGATGTTTTAGGTGCCCCGCAATGCACATCTCACAAAGGATCATCTGTACTGACAAGAGACACACTACAAACTGCACTGAGATGTTTTGGAGCACAATGCAGTGTGGGGATGAACAATTAATTAGAGAGCATTTGCAAAAGCATGCTAAAATTCAGGGCTGGCCATTTTAGTCACACACAACCACACTGCAGCTCTGGGTCACTTCCTACACCACCAGAAACACCAGAGAAAATGCAGAATTGTGTGTGAAATCAGTTCCCACCTAGGGATGCATCTGGGGAGGTCAACACACCTCCAAATTAACTCCTCCTGATACAACCTCATCCTGTGTCCCAGCTTTGCAGCCTTCTGCACTAAAAACACAGGATTTACACAAAGCTGAATTTATCCTCCCCAATTTCCTGAGATCCCCAGGGCTCCTGCTCCCAGAGGTGCACATCCCTTCTGTTATCACCCTTCTGCCCTGGGCACTAATTAACACAGGTGGCATTTCCACTGCTCTGCAGCATCTCAGGATACTCCAGGACGAGGCACGGGCTCTTCATCCTCCCAGGACACAAAAAGTGAAGAACAAAACCTCTCATTTGCTAAAGGCACTTGTTAGCAGCAGCCACTGTGCACGATCCACCTCAGCTTCCCAGGCAGAAGTGACTCCACACTCCAGCCCCCAGCGAGCCATTTGATTTAGTGCTTCCTCAGAGATCACTGTTCTCCCCAGCCTAAAATATCACCACCTTTGGAAAAAAAAATTCTCATAAAGTGCTAAAACTCAGGCAAGGCACAGTATTTGCACCGCCCCGAAATGAACATTTTTACATAGCAAAATGAAGCATTTTTGGTACCAACTGTTCCCACAGAAAGGGAACACTCAATCCAATTTCCCCAAACGGAAAAGAAAAAAAAAAAAAAAGAAAAAAAAAACGCAAGGAAAGACATTTTTAGATCATACAAAAATACAAAGAACTGATATAACCCACAAGGAAGTGTGGCTTGTGTGCACCACTATTAATCTATCTTGACTGAACAATATATACATTTTTTTTAATTTCACTCTTCCGCCTCCACTTTTTGTTTGCTGTTGAGGACAGATAAGTGCTCCTGGCAGTATCTTGGCACAGGCCTTTCACTGAACAGTAGCTATTGTAACAGCAAAAAAAATCTTAGTCCCTCAGGCTCTGAGAATTTAACTTTGGGCCCATTAGACTGAAAGGTCTCCGATTCCAGGCTCCTGCTGGAAAAACAAATGTTTATGGAACAACAATAAACATTTCCTCTGTAGAGAGCGCTACCCCAGTCAATGAGGGGCTTTAAAATTCTGATTAAATCCTGTAAGTGTCTGCCAGTCCTGTGCTGCGAGGGCAAACACCAGCCAAGACAAAGAATCCCACTCCTGGACGGCCTTTAATTTTGGGCTTTAATTTGGATGGCTCTGTGATTTTGCCAATATTGAGCCACAGCTGCTCAGCATCAAAATAACCCTGGAAAAGAGGGTGCTGCAACAACCACAAGCACCCAGGGACAAAGCTCCCTGCACTGGGAATCTTGCAGGGATCCAGGGCAGAGGCTGAGATGAAGAAATGCATGGGGAGTTCTTGCCTTACCAATGTGGAAAACAACAAAAAAAAATCTGATGCGTTAGGAGTTTTCACGTGGAGAAATACAGAGGGGACTTGCTCATCCTAGTAAATATTCCAAATTACGGTGTGCACGTGTTGTTTTTAAAGGGGTTTTTCAAACCAGTTCACAGCTGTGTCATCTTTTGTACCAGCTTTGTCAAGGCTACTAAATTAGCTTTTTTTATTTACTCTGAAGTGTCTTTTTAGGGAAGATTTAGAACTGTGCCAAGAAATAAAAGCGCTAAATCTTCTCAGACACGAAGGTATCTTAAATAAGTGTGTGGCTGTGCCTTTGATGATGTCAGGGTGTAAGGCTGGCAGTGCTGCTGAGAGAAGCCATCCCCTCTGTTAGTTCAGACCCTGCACACAGAACACAGACACACTTTGGGCTCTCACCTCCCCTGCCTTTATCAAGGCTCCAGTAGAAGCTGTAATTGGCAAACCAAGGACTAATTGAGAGCAATTGCTCCCACTGTAACTTGATTATGTTAATCAAGTAACAGTTTGGGGGGGGGGGGGAAAGGAAGAATAAAATGGTTAACAGTAATTATCTCTCTCTTCTGCAAAGCTAATACATGCATCGTCTTCCTCTTTGCCAAAACCTTTTTACTACACAGGCATCCACTCCTTTTTCTTCCCAACTGACTGAAATCCTGCCTGTGGTGACACAGGTGACATTCAGGTTCAGGAGGACACAGCCTCTGGACCTTAATTTAGCTACTTGTTTTCTAGGGGCAAAAAACCAACAAAATAAACCAAAAAAAACCCAACTTTTTTTCTCATCCCCACCTTCAGTTGGATTTATTTATCCCCTTACTATTCTCAGCAGCTCTGCAAAACTCATTTCCTTCACTCTTTTGGCTTTCTAGGATAAAGAGGCAATTGCACCCTTCAAGCCTCATTATGGTGGAAGAACACAAGTGAGGCAAAATCTAGTTCTGATAAAAGAGTCAGTGGAAATTTGGCTATTAACTGGGAGCAGGATGAGCTGCACAAACTGCCAGATCCAAGATCCCCTTCCTCTGCTGCTGATCAAACTGTGACAGCACAGTTTTAAAGGTAAATTTAGATTTTTTTAATATACTTTTCCAGGATTCTCTTACCCCCACTTCATCAGGGTTCTGAGAAGGCATTACTGCACATTCATGTAGATATCCAGCACATACTGCCAAATCCTTCTGGGTTTTTTCAGATGCTCAAATTTTCCAACAACTTTAATAACCAGCCTTTTTTCTGGTGACTGCTTCTCACTTCTTCCTTCTATTCCCGAATTCAGGGATTCCATATTTTATTTCCTCTTTTCCTCTCTGTCGGGACTTTTTTTTTTTTTTTAATTTGCATGGGTAGTTCTTGAATTTTGGTTTGGGTTTTTTTTTTTATTTACCAAAGTTCTCACAATTACCCAAATCCAGGAATTCAGTTACTCAGTCAGTGTTGTCTCTTACCAATTTCATCTCAAACAATTGAAGGCACTCAACTTAAAATTAATTTTTTGAGTCAAACAAATCCCTAAATTGCAGCTAAACACGTGCCATACCTTGCAGTGCACTTTTTTGGTGAAGGGTGTGCTGTAAGTGACAAAGAGATAAGGAAGAGGCTCAAAATACCTTCCCACAGGAACACAATCTTGCTTCTTGTGGCAGTCCAAAATAGCCCTTGTCTTTTGATTCAAAGAGCTTCAATCAGCTTAGCCCATCAGTATCATGAGCAATAACTCTAATTAAACCCCACAAATGATGTTAATAGGGGAAAAAACCCTCTCCAAGTATAGCTTTTCCTAGAGCTAAACACGTAATATTATAAAGCTGCAAGCAGCCACTGTAACAAAAGAAGGTGAGGTGCCAGAAGTTTCAGAAAGAAATTGATAAAGCCCTCAAGACCCCATTAAAACCTCCTCTGGGAATAATTTGCAATCTGCTCTGCTCCATGCAGACGTTGGATTAAAGCATCCGAGCTCAAACCTTAATCTGGGGCTTTATTTCACCAGGGGCTTCCCTCCCTGCTGCTTCCAGGGATTCAGGGAAGGGAGCAGGGTTTAACTGACCACAGCACCACACCAATTTCACGTTAAGCTGTGATGCTGCTTGATGCCTGAGGTGGCCACCTAAAAACAGAGACTGGACAGCAGTAAGGGAATAAAGGTGGATATTTATTTGAAAGGCCTTCAGAGGCACACCCTGGGCAGGCCAAAGGCTGCACCCAAGATGGACCCCGAGTCACGAGTTCTTCACACTTTTATAGCTTTGCTCCATTTGCATCTCAACCCAATGTCACCAATTAAACTTTAGCTAATGATGGAATTTCCCCTCAGCTTGCCCCCCTTCTCAAGATGCTGGGTTACACATTTTGGGCCTAGGATGGGCTGGGTGTCCTTGGAGAGCAGCCTGGAGAGGCTTTGTTCTGTCTGTCTCAGCATGAGAGAGCAGCAGCTCCCAGGCTGCAGGACACTGCAGAGTTACACACTGGGAATGCAGAATCTGAGAAATATAAAAGTTAAAACCCAAGGCACCCCTGCTGCGAGCCCCAGCCCAAGTTTGGGCTCTGCAGGTGGAGGTGACACCCACAGGGCACTTCCTTTTCCCGTCTCTCACCCCCAGCCCTTTTCCCACACTCACACTCTTTGCTAATCTGCTGTAATTGCTTTAATGCCAGGCAACACCCGCAGCAACTTTTAGCAATATTGCCAAAGATTCAAATGGTATTTCCTCACGCTGGCTCCGGGCACGTTATCCCATCCTTGTCACAGCCTTTTTCATGGATCATATCCTGTTATTACCCTGATGGCTGCCAACCTGCACCCCTCACACGTGTCCCAACCATTCCAAAGCAATCAAAGCAGGCAAGGAGGCACCTCAAAACTGACAATTTGTTATTACTCATCCCCTCGGGAGATGCTGTGCTTCGGCCTCGTGAAAGCTGAGCGTTGTCTTCCACTTCCCTCTTTCCCAAGGCAGCTCTAGGTGAAGGAGACAGAACCTGCAGGCATGTGACAGTCAGTGTGATCCCTGCAAGCAGAGAACCACAGCAGCAAAGCTCAGGGAATACGTGCTTGCTGAACCACGCTGCAACCCCGGCCTAAAAAACCCGAAACAAACCAAAAAAACCCCAATCCAACAGAAAAAACAGAGAAGTGAGTACAGGGGAGAACTTCAAAGTCAAAACTGGAACTAGAAACAGAGCGTATCAACTCTTCTGTAGCTGTCTATTGTTCTGGAGTGTGACTCAGCAGAACAAAGGCTTTTGTCTTTATGGAGAAATAGAGTCCATATTGCACAGGAAGTGGCAGAAATCCACTGTCTGGAATGTGACTGGAGCTCCATTTGCTTCCATGGGGAATTTCCCTGGCTTTAGAGAGACTGCAAATCACCACCGTGTCCTACACGAGCTGAAGAGACCAGGGTAAGACTCCTGTTTTCCTGCACTCAATGGAAAAAAAAGAAATTTGCAGAAAAAAAAGATGAGAGCGTGAAACGGTTGTAACTGAGAGAATTCACTTTTGCACTTGCAGTGAATAAATCTGAAAACACCTGGATTTATGAACTGGAACACCCTGGGAAGGACACAGGTACATGGCAAGCCCCGTGCCTCCACCACGACCCAACACTGTGGAACTGTCACTGCATAGAAGTCACCAGGTTTAAGACCAACATCTATATTTGAAATACTTGTAGTTCCCTTTTCATATCAGCTCTGTCACATGCATAAATGTCAAAGGAGGCTGAAAGGGGAACACGAACCAACAGCTTTTAAAGCACCAATTTTAAAGAAAGATGATTTAGCAGTACCAAGAGATACAGCACTTGGATGTGATCAGACCCAGAGGCTGTGGCTTATCAGAGTTTTGAAGTTAAACACCACGTGACAGAAAAAACAAGCCAGCAATAACTTCATCCAAGGGCAGATTTTTCTGTCCATGCACACATTGCAATATCTGTGTCTGCACTAGATTCTGTCACTCTTCCTCTCCAAGCATTCCCATGGCATCACCAGTGAATTTCCTGATGAAAATACAGCACTATTCTCCACCCAGGAATCACCTGCTACCATGCAAACCACCACGCTCAAGAAGTGTATGGCTTCTTCTACCACACAAAAGTTAATTTTCTTTGGTTTAGTGAAGCCATGTTTATCCCCAGTTTAGGACAGAATAAATCTCCCCTCTCCCATGCACTTTTTCTGTTTTTATGAAAAGCCTGAGCACAGTACCACTTGCGGTGTGGGTGAGTGGGAGCGTGGAGCACAAGCAAACCCCATCTCTGCACGTCACGCCTGTGAAACACATCCTAAATAAAACCATATGCTCCTGCAAGGAAAGTTTCACCTCTCCCCCCTTTTGCTGCCTGCTCAGCTCGGCCTCAGTGCAGGACTCAGGGCATGCAAACACATTTATAGAAAGGTTTGATGAGAAACTGATAAAAAACACAGTCATTTCTTTATTCCTTCTGCAGGGTGAATGGACAGGATACTTAAAATTAAGAATCCTATGATTTGGTTTCCTCTCTTGCTTTCTCCCTTGAAACAGTTGTGAATTGGTGTCAAATGGTACCTGGGATGTTTTAGTGTCTGATACTCCAATGATTTTCAGAGCAGATACCTCATGATGATGGGGAGGAAACAAAAAAAAAACCACTAATCCACTGTTCTAGCAAAAAACCCTTAATAACAGATTTATTCTAGAGCTGGTCAGAAACTCCTGTAGTTTGCCCTCCCAGCTAAAACTTGAATGATGCCCTGTGTGGCTCTCAGCTATGAAACCCAATAATTCTGTTAAGTCTTTGCAACATTTTGCAAACCATGCCTGTGCCACACCGTGGCAATAACTGAACCCATGTTCTTCTTTTTCCTTCCTTATTTTCTGCCGAAATACGTGCCTTGCTGCCAGAGGGAGGCTGACACGGGAACGTGGGGAGCCAAGATAAAGCACCTCACTCCTCCCTCGTAGCAGGACTTCTTTTGGTGATCAAAAACACACCAAAGGGGAAGTGCCAGAACTTTTCTCTGTCTGATGTTTAATTTCCAGTTCTGGGTTGTGCAATGACCTCTCCCACGAGCGGTTTTCCTCCCTTGGCCATACAAAACCCACTGTGTGTCACCTTTTTCTCCTCTCCTGTGGTATCTCACCTCTTACTCAGGTTGCTCCCAAGAAAAAGGGCAAACCCAAAAGCAACACTGCAGATGTGTGATGATGGAAAAACGAATATTGGGACAGCAAGCCAGCAAGTCTGAAGGGTGAGGCTGTTAGAGGAGTCCTCAGCAAACCTTGCTCAGGGTTTATCTGTGTGCTCAGCGCTGACTCCCAGGCTGAGACACTGATAAAGGGAAGGTGAACTTCCCTCCAAGCTGAAGCTGCACTGTCGTGCAAACCACAGTCACACTGCAGGGTTCTGACAGCTAAATGCTGTTAAATGACCAAGTTTCCATGAGAAATAGCGATTTTTGCTTGTTTTTCAAGCAGCTTCCTCGCCTGGTATTCAGATCTACCTAATACAGAATCGCTAGCAGAAATGGTTAAAACAATAAAATAAAATTAAAGCTGTGTGTGTTCGCAAGGCTTCGCCCACAATCAGTTTCATGTGGCTTCGAGTGGATCACGTGTTCTGGGTGTCTCGTCTGGTTTGTTCCTTTTGCTTTATCACACACTCTTTCCCTTTGTGTCGTCTCTCCTGTCACCTTTCCAAAGCACCGAGAGGCGCAGCCAAGCGTGCAGAGCACGTGTTCTGGGGGCACAGATAAATCAAACAAGCTGTACCTGATGGCAAACGGCCCCTCTCCTGCCGGAACTTTGCCAACTTTCAGAAATTAGACACACAATCAAGTGTACAACCCAAAAAGCCTGGTGCTCCGGTCTCCTTTTTTAGCTTGTGAGAAGGGAAGCCACGGCTGACAAATCCTAGTGCTCAAAATGTGACACAGTGGAGGGGGAAAATAAAAACATGATTCCTTGAAAGTTATTGACAGATCAGCTGCAACCTGCCAGAGGCTGAAAAAAAAAATACCAGATGGAATAAAAAATCCTTGCTATTAGTACATCATACCAAATGCTGCATTCTAAAGCCAAACTCTCCCCTCCTCCTGCTACAAGGAACTGTTTCCTGGAAAATTGTTTATGCCTTTATTGATGGTGACTATTGACTCCAACAGCTAAATGTGACAAACAGTAAAAAAAAAAAACAAAGCAAAAATACTGAGGGCATAAAACACTGTCCAGACTTGCCTGACTTGCCAATCCCATTAAGAAAAAAAAAAAACATACAGGTACTCACTTAAAATTGAACCTTAAACCCCCACAAACTGTTATTAATTTCTAATACCTTGCCATTTGACTTTACAGTAAAATACAAGAGATAACACACCAAAAAAAAAGAAAAAGTGGGGAGATAAGATTTATGGCTGAAGGCAACACGACGGAAAGGAACAGAAAAGAGCAAATACTAATTTAAAATAAGCCAAGTAAGAATGTCCCTCATTGCCTATAAACACACACAGATCAGCACGGTTCCACTGCCAGAAGATTTATGCAGGCTTAAAAAACACAAAGCCAAATCCCTTAAAATTAGTAATGGTGTAAACTCCACTCTGACAGCAGCACAGAAATATACAAATATAATTTATTAGTTCACCTCCTTTATTAGTTCACCAAGTGTGCAGATGCTGCAGCACGAGCACGAGGCAAACAGACTTACACTGACATCTAAAGGTATCATTTACTGTGTGGTGCCTTCTGAAACGTCTGCAAAGCAACTTGTAAAGAGCTAGCAGGACAGAAGGAATGTCAGTATTTAATTATTACAGTGAGTGTCCCAGGCCAGGCTGGAGGGAGCTTGGAACAACCTGGGATAGCAGAAGGTGTCCCTGCCCATGGCAGGGGGTGGGATGGGGTGAACTTTAAGGTCCCTCCCAAACTATTCTATGATCCTCAGCACATAAACCCCAAATCTGAGGCAAATTTCCTTGTTTCGGTAAGAATTATGTGGCATTTTCTTCAGACTAGATAATTAAACTTTTGCTAAATTCTGTCTTAGGGAAAGTGACCCATCTTTTCGTGGAGTTGGGCACAAATCCTAGCTGTAGTCCAGCCACCTGAAAACACGTGGTCATTTCAAAGTTAACATTTTTCACTGCCTTCAAGTTGCTTTTGAGCATAACATCCACTAGAAAATGCAAATGCTGGTTTTGCAACCAGCAAAGTGGCTTAAATCAGAATAGATGAGGGTTTCTCACCAGTGTTCCTGAACACACCTCCTACTGTGCCAGAGAGAGATGGACATTGGGACAGACAGCAAATCTATTTCTTTTGTGCTTTACACACTCAAACACCACCTTCTTGTTCTGCAGTCCCTTTACAGCCTGTGAGACATTAAACCACTTGCTGCCTGCACACAGTTCACTGAATACAATTTACTTCCCTAAATTTCCATAGGCACCCACCCCGTTCTCCCTAAAGTATAAATCCAGTGGGAAGAGAGCAGTAAATCCTCCTTTATGGAAAGGTGTACCCTCATCCTCTGTACCTCTGCAGGGCTGCACCACTCAGCCACATCTTGGCAGAGCTGTATTTCTAAAGGATGACTTTGGGAACAGAACTGGAGGCTGCTGGTGCTCCAGGACTGACTCTGGAAAGCCTTATTTGCATGTCCCTTGTTCTTTCGAGTAAATCAAGTGAAGAGATAGCTTTAATCCATTTAAACAAGGCAGTAGGTTCTCTACACTTTAAATAATTTGTAGCAGCCGAGGCCATTGCTGTAACAGGAGGTGCTCCATCAGCTAGTCAATAAAGGTGACCAATCCCCCCTTTATTTCTCACCCAGCCTGCTCCACTTCCTAAATTACACCAGTCCCTGAACAGAGTTTATCAGGGCTCTCTCTTTTTTAAAGAACAGTTACAGTGCTTTGAGTACCTCTGAAGAGCTGGGTAGAGCAGGGAATTCAAACCCTAAGGAACATAAACTCAGGCTTCAAGGCAGCACAGGCAAATCCAAACCCATCTGTAACACCTCACCTGATGGCTCAGGAAAAGGAATAGAACTTGGTTTCTATGAAAGGTGGCTGAGGGTAAGTTATTCCCGAGGCTTTTTCAATACAACAGCATACCAGCATTCTGGGAAATTATGATGCCAAGTGTGGGAAGGTAACAGCAGGCTCCATGCAAAACTTAGGTTTGACTCAATGGAGCCAAAACCTCACCAGGTTTAAAATTAATTTTTTTTCTCCCTGCTCTAACCCAGATGTGGACTGCAAAAATAACTGAGAAGTTCACAGACGTGTCCGTGGGAGGTAAAGATAATCTTTGTAAAGAATGGCCTCAATTACAGTGATGGGAGTGGCCAGCAACCATTAAAAAATCCCCTAGAAATCCACAAAACCCCATCCAGTCCAGAGGCATGGCCCAAGCTGTGAGAATACATTTAAAAAGCATTGTCCAGTGAAGACTTGTGTCTGCCTGTTTGATTGCAGCACTAAAAAATAAATAAATCCCAAAGCAAGCAATTAAATGTAAAGACTGCCTGCAAACCTGCACCAGACTTTTCCAAGGTTTTAGCTCTATAAAAGCCATGGTTTGAGTGGCAGATTTCACATCAAAAAGAAGGCTATAAAGTCCCAATCAGCCCATGGTCACCTTTGCACATTTCTGTCTCTCAAGTGTGCCCAGAAGGTTTGTAATGGGAAAGGAGTGAGAGCTTTTCCAACCATATTTTTCCAAAAAAACCCGAGTGAAAAACTCCAAACAAACAAAAAACCAGGGATTTTACTCAAAGGGAGAGGTGACACATAACATTATCACTGCTTCCCAAAACCAACCATCAAAACCATTTTAGATTCAGGATCTGAAAATTCAAGGCTGGTAAAAATGCCCTAACTGGACTTCCTGAAGAATAAGATCTTATAGCACATCCCAGCTTCCTACAGCACAGAAACCACCAGCTCATTATACACATGTCCCACAAGACACAAATAAAGAAGTTTCAGAATTGCTCCGTTTGGTCTCAGTTTTTGGCAAGGATCTTTTTTTTTTCCCCCCCTTCCTTTTAGGCTCATGGCAAAGAGCAGCTTTGGAAAGATTTCTCCATCTAAACATAATCCCTGGAGAGAACCAAAGACTGGGAAAAACTGAGAGGTATCTGTGTTTATTGTTGGGATAAACAAAGTTCAGAGCATTTATTTCTTCTGTTCCAAGTACGTCCTCTGTTCAAATACCATCACCTTTATTATCTAGAAAAAAAAACCCAGTTTGTGCACACGGGCTCATGTTCAGCTGACCCAACATGTCTGTGGTCCCAGCCTCTATTTTGGGGACTGGAATGACACAAAAGAGCTGCAGAAGCATTCGATAAAGGTCTGTGACCAAGTGCCCAGAGCTGAGGGACGCTGCCAAACCAGCGAGAGAGCACATCCAGGTTCAAGGAATCCCAAACAGCCACGTCAGGCTGTCAGAAGTGTCAGCACACCGAAGCAGCACTGCCTCACACGTCAGAAACAACTTCTGTTCAAACCAGCTCAGCTCCACCAGCACAATCTGCTGCCAGTTTCACGTGCAGGTGCTCTGAGCCCCTCCTGGGGCTGCACAGGAGCCCGGAGCTCAGGACTGCAGCCGCAGAACGGCGAGCATTCCCTCGGCAGGCTCAGCCACCCCCGGCCCTGAGCTGCCCCCCTGCCCCTGCTGCACAGCACAACATGCCAGCAAGGCTGTGGGCCACGTGCTGAACTGAGCATCACACCACCCAGCCTGCTAAAAATAACTCCCCCACCCTTTTTGGGGGGGAAAGGGCGGGGGCACCCAGTGTCTGTGGTCCCACGGATGGTGGTGCCGCTGCAGGAGCAGGAGCTGCTGAAGAAATGCTTTGGCCACGTTTCCAGGCTCTAAGAGGTGATGCTGTGGCACAGTGGGACTCACCCTCTCTGCAGGGTTTGTTTTTAAGAGCTGGCACCCTGGTCTGGCCAAAGGATGGGCTCCCCTGGAGTGGGAACCCAGCCTGACAACAAGAAGCTGCATTTTTTGTTCTTCCAGCATTGCATCTGGCTTTTTTCCTTCTGTTTCACCCTGAGATCTGTCAAATCAGAGCTTCAGCTTTCCACCCAAGGCAGGCAGCCCCGGCTGACACCACCAAAATGCAAAGTAGCCCTTTATCTAATACAGATTCTATTTCACTCTCCTTTTCAGGCCTCTCGTGCTCACAACACATGGGGTTTAATCCCCACACGTCCCAGATGGAGAGGGCCACTGGGATCAGTGTGTTTGACAGGCTTCCAGCGTGCTCAGTAACTGCAGAATAAGCCCATTATAAGCACTCTAGATATTAAAAAACCACCTAAAACCAGACTAAGTCAAACACACGCTTAAGAATTCACACGGCCTACTTTGATTTTTTTCCTCCTGATGTGCAATTCCAGCTCCAGCAGCCTTTATTTTTAGCAGTACTCCCTCGGAGAGGCTATACCCGAGCTGCAGCAGGCAGCGAGCACGGAGGAGCTCTGCCTGCTTTGAAGGCTGACAGAGAGAGGTTTTGGTGGCAGCTGCTCCTCCTCAGACACTGCCCTGCTCCCCAGATGTGCAGCCCCACCTTCTCCTCCCTGCCTCCCTCACGCCTGTCAGACCATTCCTGCAGCAAATCCACATCCTCGACCAAGAGGAAAGCAACCTCCCAAAGGAGGGCCACGGAGATGAGCAGAGGGATGGAGCAGCTCTGCTGGGAGGAAAGGCTGGGATTGTTCAGCCTGGAGAGGAGAAGCTCTGGGGTGACCAAATTGTGGCCTTCCAGGGCCTGAAGGAGCTACAGGAAAGATGGAGAGGGATTTGGGACAAGGGATGGAGGGACAGGACACAGGGAATGGCTTCCCACTGAAAGCTCATGGGGGCTGAATCCTGCCAACAGACCCTGGCAGGGCAGGAGGGTTTCCTGCAGAGGGATGGATGCTCCCTGCTCCTGCTGCAGCCCTGGGAACACAGCCACCACCTCCCACACTCCCATCCCAGGGCATCACCCCAATTCCCCCCAGACCCTTCCCCTGGCACAGCCTCGGGCAGCACTGGGGTGCTCCCAGGACAGGTGGGTGACAGGTTTGAAAAGGACCACAACCAGGAACACCTCGTGTTTCCAGAAAGCCCAAATATTCCCACATTGTGGCCTCAGCTCCCCGATAAGCAGCTAACAAATCAGTGTACGTGTTTACTCTGGACATTTCAGATCTGTTAGGTAATGAGAGCTCCGAGCTGGATAAGCCCTGCTCAGATTGCTTGGAACTGGAACCACAGAATTCCGAATTTATCGTCGTGCTATCCAAAAATAAACACATCCACTCAGCAAGGACTTGTGACTCGTGAAAAATTATCAGAGTTGTGCTTTCCTAACTCACATTATAAAGCCTTCCCACGCAAATACAGCCCTGTTTCACTTGTATCTTCTCATCAGCTTGTATTATTTAAAACATGTGGGACACTCACACAGATGGAAAAGAAAAAAAATAGGTCAGGCTCGAAACAAAAGCCAAGCCATCCTGTTTTATTAGCAGCTTAAACATGCAGAACTGTAATTTGAAATTCCAGGGGAAGAGACATAATGAAAACATTCTGAACACACAAATAAAAAAACTACTGTGAGTCACTGCAACCTTAAATTGCCGTGATGCCAATGCCTAAACTAAAAACCAGAACTGATAGGAAGGCTTGTCCTCCTGAGCTGAGAAGGCACAGAAAGAACCACATTGCTCAGTGATCACACGGAATCTGGGATACAAATCTAGGATTCTTCTAACATCAGCAGCCAACGTAACAGCCCAGCAATCTGAAATACTATTGGACAATGAACATTTGCAAAATCTTGTCCTTTCATTTGCAAAGATCCTACTTTTAATTTATTCCTTCCCTCGAACTGACGTTACAAACCCCAGAAACGTTTATTCATTTCCCTTTTACCTTCTGCATAACCCCAGTATTTACTGCCAGAATATGCAAAGCCCAAATCAGTGCAGTAAATTTAATTTAGCTATTCAAGCTGAATGTCCTAAACATCATTTGATTGCTGCCACCTATTGTTGTTCCAAACATGTTGCAAGGAGTTAACCCTTTAGAAGTCATGCTGGAAGCACTTCTGGCTCTGCTGCTGCTAAATATGCAACTGCTGCATCTATTTGGGCGTGATAATTGTAGAAAGAATGAACAAATGTTGGAAATTAAGGTGATTTTTAAATATATAAAAATACATATAAACACACTGTTTATTACATTATTTATTTTATATCTATTTTTTAAAAATGGGTGTGTTTACACACTAACTTCTCATTAATCTAAGACTTGGCTTTTCACTCACAGGAAAAGTAAATCTGCAACATTCATTTCCCACACAGCCCACGTAAAACGGGAATTTTCGGTTGCCAAAGGCCACTTAATTCTGTCTTCTCCTAAATGCACATGGCTTCACAATGACATCATGTTCAGGCTCGTCTAAGAGGTTAAAGGACACAAAAACTATCCAGTCTAGTTTAGTCTGCTGAGTTTAAGTATTAAAACAGCAACTTTGCCACTGGATGTGAAATTCAAGAGGTTACTTCAAAATATTAATTTTCCGAGTATCATGTAAATAAGCAAAAATCGTTTTCAAGAAAACGTGGGAGGTAAAAGACCCCCTCCCTCAAACAGGAAGATGGTGAATTCCTGGAGGGGTGAATTCCCACCTCTGGCAGGTCGTCTGAACTCTCCAGCTCAGGCTCTTTTACACCCCAATGTCAAAGGCTAATTCCAACCCTCACTAAGGGATCAGAGCACCCTCTACTCCACCCAGCTGTTCCTCTGCTCCTTCTCCTCTCTCACAGCCTTTATCCACACATTAATGCCAGCAACACCTCGGCACAACCCATTTAAAACCTCATCTGGCTGTGAACTGGGAGACCCAGTTACACCCTAGTGGCTCCAGAGGGCCCTGGCACAGGTCCCCAGCCAGCACCCCAACCCCTGGCAAAACCAACCCAAAAATGCACCCCAGAGAGCACCTTCAGGTGGGGCACGGGAAGGGACACCACGGGGGACGTGGGAGAGGTGCAAACCCAAAAATGCCTGTGGGGAGGCAGCTGCCAGAGCAGGGATGTTCCACCGAAACTTTCAGCAGAGGCTGAAAAGCAGAGCTGGGCAGGAACAGCCAAACTCGCTCCTCTAACTCTCCTCATCCCAAACCTCAACAGCGACTGAGATTCACCCTGCCCAGCCACATCCTTCATTTAGCTCCAGGGCCCTTCTTCTGCACAGAGAGGGCCCTCCAGGCCAGCAGGGAAGGCAGCTCTATCCCGGGCCAGCAGGGAAGGAAGGCAGCTCTATCCCGGGCCAGCAGGGAAGGCAGCTGTATCCCGGGCCAGCAGGGAAGGAAGGAAGGCAGCTGTATCCCGGGCCAGCAGGGAAGGAAGGAAGGCAGCTCTATCCCGGGCCAGCAGGGAAGGAAGGAAGGCAGCTCTATCCCGGGCCAGCAGGGAAGGAAGGAAGGCAGCTCTATCCCGGGCCAGCAGGGAAGGAAGGCAGCTGTATTCCCAAACCCTGTCCCCTGCCCTTTAAGCCGCTGCCCGCTGTGGCAGAGTGGCCACATGTGACCCTCGCTGGCCACACAGGAGGAAGCCCTCCCCTTCCTCCAGCTCTGCACATCTCCTGTTCCATCCCACAGCAGCAACAGGAGCCCACAGTGACAGCCAGGGGGAAGTTTCCAGCGGGCAGCAGGAACCTCCCCTTCCAGGAGCAGCGGGAATCACTACCGGGAACGCACAAACACGGCTCCTGTCAGAACCGCCGGATTTTGCCCCGGATTTGGGAGAGCAGAGCGTACAAACGACTGCAAAGTGTCAGTGTGGAGGGGAGAGAATGCCTATTCCTCTCAGCAGCTGCCATGAAACTGCATCTGAAATCCCAGGTGAGGTGGGTCCAGGAAAAGCCCCCTTCCCTGCCAGCACAACTCGGCTCTCAGACGTGCAATCAGAATCAGGGTGAGATTGAGACACACAGCGATGTACCTGACCCTCTGTAAGTCAAAACAGAGCTGAAACTGCACCCTGCTCAGGCTCTGAAACACCCTCCTAACACTCTCCTCACCTATCCTTCCCTTTAGCTCTCAGCCCAAAGAAACAGGAGTAACGATGCCGATGGCTCCAATGCCAAGGAGCTCCGGGGCATGGGGAGTCAGTCCTGCTGCCTGAGATCCAGAATTCACAGCTGGCTGGACATCTGGAAGCTGCTCTCACACAGGGAACAGGCAGAGAGGGGAAGAGGAACAGGAAGAAGGGGAGGAGAAGACAAAACTTGCTGGATTGCCCCAGATAAAAGTCAATCCTGCAGTTACACAGACGATGAAGCAGAGGGTGTTGTGGGAAGCATCTGACAGCTCCAGCTCTCCCCAGAGCAAGTGAAATGAACTGCTCACCTTAATTACGTTTTCTGAAGGGGACCTGCCTGCTTTCTGGACAAGAAAGGATTCAATTACCCCCAGAAAAACAATCTGCAAAGACATCAGTGCCAGCTGGGGAAGGCCTTGAGATGCAGACCAGCAGAACCTCGGGAAGGCTCTGAAAAAACACTCCCTCTGCTTTTCTTCTATTTTCTATTTCTATTTTTCTATTCTATTTTTTATTCTATTTTTATTTCTTTCACTATTAACCAGACCACCTTAGCAAAGACAGGATGGGCCAGGCCCACCACTGCTTTCCATGGTAAAGGGACAGGGGAAATGAGAGGGCTCACAAAACAGCAAACAGCAGAGAAGTCCTGTTCTTACAGAATATTTAACAACTTGGGCACAAAGCTTAAAATCAGAGGTTGGAATGAAAACACTTCTGTTTACAGAAACGCTCAGGAAAACTTGTCCAATCCAGTAATTACTTTCAAGCTGCACAAAGACAAGCCCTGCTTCAGCAGTCAGTAAAAAAAAAATAAAGACCAGATTCAAAACTGACTCACCTATTTAGATATTTTTGCTGTCAGGGTACTACTGGTCACACACCACACATATGGCCTTGAAATTACCCACCTCCTACCATTTCCCACCCTGTCCTGGTGGGATAATTAAGCAGCTCAGACTGCTGAGTGGGTTTTTTGCCCTATAAGATGCTCAATTGCCATTTTGGATTAGATACCTGCGATTTTGAGGTCTGAACTTACTGTTCACAATGTCACCTTGCAGCTGGAGGATCTGTGGGACAGGCATGGTGAGAATAACCACGTCAAACTGCTCCGGGGGCCCCGCTTTCCTGGAGACTTCCCACCTCCCATCCCGCAGGGAGATGTGAGTTACGTGCTGCTCGTAGGACACATCTGCACCTGCGAGGGAACAGCAGCAGTTACATACACGTGGCAGTGAATTCCACAGGGAAAATGCAGAGGGGGACTTATTTACAAGGGATGGGGTGACAGGACAAGGGGGAATGGCTTCCCACTGCCAGAGGGCAGGAACACAGCTAATTATTTACAAGCTTAGGCTTTGAAAAAACAGCTGATTAAAAAAAACATGAACACAATTGCATGGAAGGACCAAAGCCTGACTACTCTCACAGCTCAAATTTTTCAAAGCAGGGTTAAATCAGTCACTGAACTGTACACATGGTCATGCCACATGACACCTAAGGCAGTCCTCAGAAAGTTTAAACTCCTTTTCCAAAGGACGCTCCACCCAGCAGGCTCACATCCTTCCTCCAAAACACAGGGTGCAGCTCACCCCTGTGCCCCCAGTTACACAGCAGGTGTTCAATTTGTACAGAGACTTTTCTATCTGCAGGACTTGGAAGTTCACAGAGCTCACAGATACCTTTATCCATCCCAGCCGCTTCCAGACTTACATAAACAAACAAGGAACACACACATCCTCATCAGGCATTTAAATACGAAAGGCCGTTCAAAGGCACCGCCAAAAACACAAGAATTGGAACCTCTCCCGTCACACAGAGGCATCCAAAAGCATTACCTGACTGTTCTAAATAGTACTTGACAACCGAGGAGATGCCCTGGGGTGCCACGTAATTGCAGGAGCCTTCTCTCACCACCATTCCTTCCACGGGAGCGGTCAGCGGCTGCAGGATGCCGTGAGACAGAAGCTCCTCGTAGAAGCTTGAAAGGAAGAAACACACAGCGGTGAAAACTCGCTCCGTTTGCCACGATTAAAGTTAAGACCAGCCTGACTTTCGAATTTTAGCAGGCTGCGTTTCAAGGCTGGTTACGCACAAACACAGCTATAACACAACAAACCACCTCGCTATTGCCTCGGGCCCGGCCTTTACCCGAGAGCCAGGCTCCCTGCGATGGAGGGAAGCACAGGAATGAATACACACAGCTCCTCGGGGCTCTGAACACCCGCACAAACCCCGCAGCACCGCGCAGTGCGGGAATAATCCAGCCGCTGCACACAGGTGTCTGGAACGCACCCGCCTTCTCCCTGCTTTCCAAGCAAACTCTGCGTTTTTACACGCTGCTACCCCTCCCCAAAGCACAAGGAGCTATCCCGGCGTCTTCCATCCCAACCCACGAGTTTTCCAGCTTTCACCCCTCCCTCCTCCCCCGACTCCTCTGGCGGGGGAGCGAGCGGGCGGCCGCGGGGTTTGGGTGTTGGCTGGGGTTCCAGCACGGCACCTGTGCGCACAGCGAGCCCCAGCACCGGGGTCCCTCCCTGTCCCTACACCGGCACACGCGGGGTGGGCGGCACCGGTGGGATGGGGC
>VWZT01004874.1:18038-37906 GCA_013397055.1 Pachycephala philippinensis | reverse complement strand
CAGCACCGGGCCTTCCCCCTACCCGCGAGGGTCGGCGGCCGCGGCGCTGAGGGGACCCCGCTCCCTTCCCCTCACCGCTTTCCCCTCACCTCTTTCCCCTCGCCCCTCTCCCTTCACGTCTCCCTCCCATTCCGCTCTCTCCGCCATTCCCCTCTCCCTCCCCCTCTCTCCCATGCCCGCTCCCCTCTCCCTTCCCTCACCTCCTCTCTCCCCCCACGGCAGGAGAGACTTCTACAAGATCCTGGGGGTGTCCCGCGGCGCCTCCATCAAGGACATCAAGAAGGCCTATCGCAAACTGGCGCTGCAGCTGCATCCCGACAGGAACCCCGACGACCCCCGGGCGCAGGAGAAGTTCCAGGACCTGGGCGCTGCCTACGAGGTGAGGCCGGGAGCCGGGAATGTCCTCCCCGGGCTGGGAAGGGTGGATGGGGCTCGTAGTAAAGCAGGCTGGAGCTTGGCCATTGAGACTCGTGAGGATTTATCCCATAACATTCAGGCGATGGCAGAGGAGGTTTGTAGGGAATGTAAAGGCTCTTCCATGAGGTGCAGCTGGGATCCAGCCTTCCCCTGTTACCGTGTCGAATTCCAGCTTCCCCCTGTTAAGATTTTGAATTCTATCCTACACCTTTTATAATCACAGAATCCGAGGATGGTTTAGGTTGGGACTTAAAGATGATCTCGTTCCATCCCCTTGCCGTGGGCAGGGACCACATCAAATTCCCTTCCTTCTCCTTCTCAATTTCCATCCTCCCCCTATTACTACACCAAATTCCATCCTGCCTCTGTTAATACATCCAATTCCAGACACTCTCCCAAATGAAAAACAAAGACAGAGAGGATACCAGGTTGCTTGGAGAGCTGCTCCTGCCAGAGGACAATCCAACACCTCAGCTCTCTCAGCCAGGAGGAAGCCAAGGCACCAGCTTAAAGTTCTTTGGAATTTGTGAGCAGTTCCTCAAGGGAGAAGTGGAGGTGCAGCAGCTCCAAGTGTGCTCAGGGCCTGGCTGGGATTAGTCTGAGCTGATGGGGAGTGAAAGGTGCTGGCCTTGGGCTTAGAGGATATTAAGTGAGAAAGGTAATTGTGGGTCACAGAAGGATTCCTGTCATTCCATGATGATGTTGTGGCGTGCAAGTGATCCCTCACGCTAATAGCACAGTGCATTAAATAAATCAAATATAGATTATTGTGTTGCCCAAAGGTTTGAAGTCAAAGCCTGCTTTCCTTGGCTGTACATACACGGTGATGGAATGCAGGCTGTTTCTTCCATGTTTTCTGTCCTTTCTGTGCTCCTTCTGTCACTGCTGGACTCCATCTGCTCCTGCTCTCCCCTGTGCAGCAGAGAGACCCTGAGGTGCTGGAAAATTCCATTAGCAAGAATTCCTAGCAGTAACTTAGCTCTTTGGGTGGGAGGTTGGGGTCCTTTGGGAAGAATCCAGCTGCAGGGGAAAGGATTTGTAGCCTGGCTCCTGCTTCCCTCCATCCCTGGTGCTCCTCAGATATGCAAATATTTCTCAAATGAGGAAGTGAGAGAACCAGCTGGAATTTATTTCTCTGTGTGGAGAAAGAAAACTGTTCACTTTAGTTTTGTCTCAGAGCTGGGACCCCTTTTTAGTTCAGACTTAAATAAACTGGCCTAATTATCACAGGGAAAATGAACCTAAAGAAAGTTTTTTGTGGATAAAAGTAATTCCCTGTCATTTGCAGCGCTTCAGGATTGATGCATGTGGAGCTGTGAGCTTGGTGCTGCTTCTGTGAGCTGGGATCTTGTTGGCACTTCGTGCTGGGAAAGGATTTCTCTGCCTCTTCCTCGAGTTCCAGTTGATTTAAATCTTTGCCAGCAGTAGAGATTATTCTTTCTATTCAAAAGGGTGAAGAAATGGTTGTAAAATCAAATCAGAAATCCAGTATTGATGTGGGGGGGTTTGGAGGAAGCTTTTGATGCCCTCCCTGGAAGGTCTTTATCTGTGTTTAGCCAGGACAGCTTGGGAATCCTTCTCCTGAATTAGCTGTGGGATGCAGTGAGTTGATTTGGTTGTTTTGGGCAAAATGGAGCCAGAATTGGGTGTCCCTTGTGACCTAAACCAGAATTTTCCTTGCCGTAAAACCTCTGTTAACAGCACTCCTGCTCAGGGTCTGGGCAGCTGATTATGGCAAAGCTTTCCCAAAAAATTGAGGGGAAAGTAGGTTAATGAACCTGCTCAGTCTCTTCATTGTCACGGGCTCGGTGAGTCCAGCCCCAAGCTGTGTGGTCTGAATTCAGCCGTTTCAAATTAGGAAGGACACTGATCCCAGGGGAAGGAGCTGAGACTCTTCTGCAAAGAGTCGTGAGGCTCAGGATGGATTTGGGAGGAGTTTCCATGGGAATCTCAGGTGGCAAAGGGAGAACTGAACCCTCACCTACTGGGTGAAAGTAGTGAAGTCCGTGCTGATTTTTTTCCTGTTGCTGGCATTTATCAGTGGTTATAATTCCACAGAATCTCAGGATAGTTTGGGTTGGAAGAGACCTTAAAGTTCATCCATCCCACCCCCTGCCGTGGGCAGGGACACCTTCCACTGTCCCAGGCTGCTCCAAGCCCTTCCAACCTGGCCTTGGACACTTCCAGGGATGGGGCAGCCACAGCTTCTCCAAACACCCCAAATTCAGGCTGGTTTTCGTCTTTTAGCTGCTTCTCCACCTGTTGAGTCACTTCTCCACCTGTTCCCACTCCTGTCCAGCCTTCTGAAAGCCAACCTGGCAGCTCTGGCCTTTCCAAATAGGATCAGTGTGGGAGGAAGGGCAAGGAAGACTAAATGTGACCAGAGACTTCTGGATCTCTGAGGCAGGAAAGAGCAAAGATCAAAACTCAGGAAATAAAATCGATGCTTTACAATCTTAAAAGTGATGGCTGAGACACAGGGGTGGTGGTCTGTGATAAAGTGTTTCAGCGTGTCCTGCTTTGTAGGATTTGAGCTATTCCTTCTGATTCTTTTTTAATGTTTCAGATAAACTCAATGTTTACATTTTCCATGTTGCTCCTGCTTTTTTAATGAACAAAATGTGCTTATTATGGGCTTCACTTGTCTCGACAGCACAGCAAACAGGGCTCCTGTAGTGTCCCCAGTGAGAAGTGCTGGGGGCCTTCAGAGCCTTGTCCAACAGCTCCCCTCAGCTCCAGGTGAAAGCCCTTCCTCCATCCCTGCCTTTCCCAGGTGCTGTCGGACGAGGAGAAGAGGAAGCAGTACGATGCCTATGGAGAGGAGGGCCTGAAGGATGGGCACCAGAGCTCCCACGGAGACATCTTCTCCCAGTAAGGAGCTTTAACCCCTTTGGGCTGTCCTACAGCTGCTGCTCTGATCCTGTGATGCTCAAGCACCCCTTTTGATGGGGTTTGTACCTGGCCCAGGGTTGCTGATGTGCCAGTTGAGAATTGGAAGGGATACATTTGTAGTGGGTATCCCACATGCAATTTCCAGTTTGGGTGTGCACCACTCCTTGCTGCAAGCAGGAACCAGGGGAGACTTCCCACATGGGCACCTCTGGGCACTGTGGGTGATTTTTCAGGTGCAGCACCTGCTTCAAACGTGTGGAAACTTTCTCACGTTATCTGTGTGTGACTGGGGTTTAACCTGTTGTCACACACATCACTTTAGGGACACTTTTCCTTCTGCAAAGCAATGCTGCGGTTACTTGCACAGCACCTCTAGAATTTGGAGCATTAAAAACCAAAGGCACTTGCACATTGCTTGGACAGAACCTGATTTTTCTGCCCCTTTGGATAAATTTCCTGAAATAATTCCAGAAGTTGCTCAGCTCCTGTAATCCTGGGTGAGGGCTTGCACTGCTGCTCTGCTCTGCTCTGTTCTGAGGGACAACGTGCAGGATTCCTAGGGCGTTTTCCTCATCCCTGTTGTCCTCCAACTACTGAAAACCAACCTGCTGGCAGTGACTTGCAGTGCTACTCGGAGTTTACACCTTGTGGCAGTGGCAGCTGAGCAGCAGTGCGGTGTGGAGAGGTCAGATTTCGAGTGTTCTGCTCCAAATCTCATTTTCTTCAGTGCAGAAAACTCTTCCAAAGTGGCTGCTTTGTTTGAAGGCTTTAGTTGTGCAAAAGGAGGTTCCTGGATTTACTCTGGAGCTTTAGGATGGCGAGGAGGCTGTCCTTTAGTGGAGTAGAAGCATTTGCCCAGAATTCCTTCCTGACTTAATCAATGTGCTTAACTCCAGCTTCTTTGGGGACTTTGGCTTCATGTTTGGAGGAAACCCTCGGCAGCAGGACAGGAACATTCCCCGAGGAAGTGACATCATCGTGGACCTGGAGGTCACGCTGGAGGAGGTGTATTCAGGAAACTTTGTAGAAGTAAGTTCACTTGTCTCAGTGTTTCCAGGTGTTCCCAGGTTTGGGGTGCCTGACCAGAGCTCAGAATATCTTCTCCCAAAAAACAGAGCTGAAATAGATGCTCCTTTTCTGTGTCTGGCAGTGGAGGACGTTGTGGTGCTGTTTCCTGCAGTTTACTGAAGAAACCTCACTTTTATTCACCTTTTGCATCTGCAGTGTCCCCATAAAGTGTGATAACACTGATTTATTGGCTGTCAGTCACCAGCTCAGCTTGAGTAGTGCAGCAGCCCAGTTGGAAGAGGTGGAAATTGCCCCTCTGTAGAATTTAGGGATATTTGAGGGGCTGTTCATAAGCTTCAAATTCACTTTGCAATTCTTGCAAAACCACATTGAGGATTTTTCACTCTCCTTCTATGGCCAAACGTGTCACTGCAGGTTTCCAGATGATAGAACTGAGAAGGGTATGTGGAAAATTACTATCTTGTTTTAAGCCAGCTCCATCTCTGGTGCTGACAATCCCTCCTGTCTGCACATTGGCTTTCCCTTGGTTGATTTTGTGTTGTGGCTGTTGGGGGAACTCCAGATAATTTCCCTGTTGTGTAGGACAAGGAAGTGCCATAAGCAAAGTGTGTGGTGTTCCATCCTGGTGTTACCTTTCCCGTGTGGAAAAGTGTGGAAAAGGAAAGAGAATGGCAACAGTGGAGTCAGAGAGAGCTTTTCTGGTGTTTGATGTGTGATCACAAGGTGAAAACTTCTCAAGTGTTTTGCTGAGGCCACATTTGGAGCTACTGTGGCAGCACCACACAACAACATGTCCCTGCCCAGGGCATGGGGCTGGAATTAGGTGGTCTTGAAGGTCCCTTCCAACCCAAACCGTTCTCTGTTCAGAGAAATCCAGACCCTTGTGGGCACCCAGGAACGCTGGCGTCAACCTCTCCCTCTTCCCTGCAGGTTGTCAGGAACAAGCCAGTGGCAAGACAGGCACCTGGCAAACGGAAATGCAACTGCAGGCAGGAGATGAGAACCACCCAGCTGGGGCCTGGGCGCTTCCAGATGACTCAGGAAGTCGTTTGTGATGAGTGTCCCAACGTCAAGTGAGTTTGGTGCTCTTTGCTGCTCGACAGAACCATAAATTCCGTGATTTTGTGTAGTAATACTGGGATGTTTATTCCGAAACCCACCGCTAGGTGGGGGAACGCGACTGTATTCCCAGGGAGACTTCGGGAAGGTTTAACACCGGGTTCTCGTTTCCAGGGAGCCACTCTTTACTCTCACAGCAGAGACGGCCGCCTCTGTTGGGTGTAGAGCTCCCCAGTTTCCTCTTCCAGCCTTTTATTCCTTGCACAGTCACACTGCAGTGGGAGTTCCACAGCTAAATCTGCCCAGGAAGCACACAGCTGGGAACAACTGGATATGGAACGTTGTGCTGTAGTCACACACCCTGATGCTGACTGTGCATTTGGGAGCTTTTGACTTCACCTTCTCTAATCCCTGAGTCTCAGCTCACCAAAAAGGCAGTTCTGACCCTCTAGGTTTAGATGTGAGCAAGTGTGAGCTTGTTGGGGTGTTCTCCTTACCCCAGTAACACGAATTAAAAGTTGAGGTGATGTTGAAATAAATAAATAAAGTAGAAAACTGAGTTCTGGGTTGCTCTTTCCGTTTTTAGGCTGGTGAATGAGGAGCGGACGCTGGAGGTGGAGATAGAGCCAGGGGTGAGGGATGGCATGGAGTATCCCTTCATTGGGGAAGGTGAGTGTGTGCTCAGCTCTGAGCTGCTCCTCTTCCACGGTTCTCTGGCACTGCCAGTGCCCAAGCCTCCCGTGTGGTTAGAAATGCTGTGACCTCTGCACGTGCTGAAATCCAGGAGCATGTTGATGCCTAAAGAGGCCAACCTAGAAACAGAGACTGGGCAGGAGGAAGGGAATAAAGGTGAATATTTATTTGAAAGGCCTTCAGAGGCACACCCTGGGCAGGCCAAAGGCTGCACCCAAGATGGACCCCGAGTCACGAGTTCTTCACACTTTTATAGCTTTGCTCCATTTGCATCTCAACTCAATTTCACCAATTAAACTTTAGCTAATGATGGAATTTCCCCTCAGCTTGCGCCCCTTCTCAAGATGCTGGGTTACACATTTTGGGCCTAGGCCGGGCTGGGTGTCCTTGGAGAGCAGCCTGGAGAGGCTTTGTTCTGTCTGTCTCAGCATGAGAGAGCAGCAGCTCCCAGGCTGCAGGACACTGCACAGTTACACACTGGGAATGCAGGATTTGAAAAATATAAAAGCTAAAATGTAAGGCATCAATGTTCCTAACTGGATAACACAGTTCCCCTCCCTTAGCTGGGTGTGGGGACGTGCACAAAACCAGCTCTAAATGTGATGTTTCACATAACACTTGAGCAGGAGCATCTGTTCCAGGCTGGAGTATGTGAAGGGATGCCCTCTGCCCAAGGAGGTGAAGCCCTTCAGTGGCTAAAGGACATCATTAACATGCAGACAGCTCTTCCAGAACAGCAGAGGTGTGACCGTGCTGAGGCAACACTCAGAAAGTCCCAAGCTCTTTAGGATACGTTTAAGCAGAATTTCAGTCATCCAAAGATCAATTAGTTGTTATTTTTTTTTTCCTTTGACTTGTGAGCTGCAAGTCTGTAATATCCTGCTTGTCTCTCCACTTGTTCCTAACTGTTTTCTTTAAACGAAGCTTTCCTTTCTCCCCCACAGGTGAGCCCCACGTGGATGGGGAGCCAGGAGATTTGCGCTTCCGAATAAAAGTTCTTAAGTAAGTCTGGCCCAGTTAGGCTCTTGCTTGGCTAGGCGAAGCTTGCCCTTCAGCAGGGCAGGTGCAGGCCTGGCACCCAGAGCTGTGCAGGGTGCTCAGCCCTCGTGGTGCTGGAGGAGCTGGATTTAATGCTGTTAAAAATGGAATTATCGAAGTATCTTAAATTCTTTGGCTCGAATTCACCATGTGTGAATCAGATGAAATATCTCCTTTTTCCTAGCACACAATCTCCCTATTGTAAGGAAATGCACTACTAAAGAAAATTGCTGTGTGAGTCAGGACTTCTTGCCACACCTCACCGCTCAGAGCCCTAGAAATAGAAAAGGCACTTATCTTTGCATATCTTACACAGGAAAATGAGGCTAAATTTGATTCATTCCTCACTTCCCTTCCTATTTATGATTTCTCCAAACTCCCAAATAGAAGGAAAGAAGCTCGAGGACCTGTTTCCCTTTTGGGGAAAGACGAAAGTTCAATGGCTCTTATTTCCACAGGCACCCAGTGTTTGAAAGGAGAGGAGATGACTTGTACACAAACGTGACAATCTCGCTGGTCGAGGCACTGACAGGCTTTGAGATGGATATTGCCCACCTGGATGGGCACAAGGTGAGGCCCAGGGTGTTTGGGTATCCCAAATTCACCTGCAGCTCTGTGCTTAGGGTCTAGTTATCTACAGAATTCCCTCTGCTGGAGCATTCCAGGCCAATTCTCAAGGAGCCAAAATGGGCTCTCTACGAGGGGTGCACAGCGTGTGTCTCACTTCCAGGCTGTCCCAGCAGTGGGTGGTGTTAGTTCTGGCACATGTCCAGTGAAACTGCCTGGACCATCAGATATCACTGGTTTTGGCAAGGAATCAATGCCAGTTGGAGCTTTCCAGTGGGTTGGAAAGAGTGTTGGAGTATTGGGGTGCACACACAGACAGAACATGGACTGTCTGGGGGGGTGCTGGAGTCCCCATCCCTGGAGGTGTCCTAGGAACATCTGGATGTGGCCCTCAGTGCTCTGTTCTGGTTGACAAGGTGCGGATCAGTCATGGCTTGGACTCAATGACCTTGGAAGTCTTTCCCAACCTCAGCAATCCTGGGATCCTGATCCTAATGATGTTCTAAAATTCCTTTTCTCCCCAGGTTCACATTGCCCGGGATAAAACGACAAAACCCGGCGCCAAACTGTGGAAGAAGGGAGAAGGTCTTCCAAACTTTGACAACAATAACATCAAAGGCTCCCTAATAATCACCTTCGACGTGGAGTTCCCCAAGGAGCAGCTCACACCTGAGCAGAGGGAAGGTGGGTGTCCAGAGCCCACCTGAACCTGGCACAGCTCATCCAGGGGCTGGAGCAGTCAGGAGGGGCTGCGCTGTCCCTGTGCCCCTTGTCCAACATAACACAGTTGGCTGATGGCCTGTGATCAACTCCCACTTCCCTTGGAAGCAGGGAAGCTTGGCTGCTGCGGTTGTGGCTGAGGTTGGGATGTGCTGCTGCTGGAATGCAGCTCTTGGCAAGGTTGCAGGTGCTTTGTTTTGGAGCTGCCCGTCTGTCTGACCCCACAGCCTTGCGGGGCTTAGCCTCTGTCTGCTTTGCCTCGGCTGGAATGGGATCACAAAGGGTTTTCCAGCCCCTGCTGCTACTTTCTTGGAGGCAGCACTTGTGGAAATCCCTCTGCTGCGTCAGGAGAAGGGTTGTTCCTCCCCACAGCTCCTTCCACCCTCTAGGAGAGATCTGCTGCTCATCTTCAGTGCTCAGATGGAAACCTGACGAACATGTAGGAATCCTAAAACTGCCAGGAGGGTAAATCCTGTACTCCTAGCTGGGAATTCTTTGCTCCAGCAGCCTCTGCTGTGCCTCACAGCAGCTCTAGCTGCTCTGCATCAGGGTAGGAATCAAGGGCCTCATCCTCTGCCACGGGACAAAGATATTCCTGGCATGTACCAGTGCAGCTCTTCAGGAAATCCCCATCCCCAGAACTTCTTCCAGGGCTTCTTCTGAAGTGGAATCGCTTCTTTTAGTGGATTTCCTGGACTCCTCAAGTTTGTAGTGGGAAGCCAAGCCCTGAGTGGGTTTTATTCCACCCTTGGCACTTGCTGCTGCCTTGGCCACGCTGTGCCAGCTGCCATGTGCAGTCCAGTTGGTGCTGCAGCTCCAGAGGTCCCGTGGCTCTCCCTGCAGATGTTTGGGCTGGGAGGTCTGTACCTCTGGGCTGGGCTTAGAGTGATCCTGGCTCGTGGTTTTATCTCTGGGCTTATCTTTCCCTCTTGTTCCAAGGGAGTTGTGCCGGGCACAATGACCACATCACTGTGATCTCTCAGTCCAGGCTCTGCTGCCCTTCCAGAAGCTTCATCAGACAACAGCAGCTCTGAAGCAGATGTGAGGTTATTCCAGGTGTTGTTCTTGGCAGTTTAGAGGACACTGGGCAAGGAGCAGTGACAGAAGCCTCCATGTTTTTTACAGAATTGCTCACACACCTCTACGGATATCCGGGAACAGAGAGATGATGGCACTGGCATGAGTGTGTTCAGGCACAGGGCCTTGGGTGTTTCTCTCCCTCCTAAAGCATTTCCACATTTCCCAGGGGAAGGTGACTGGGTAGGCAGTCAGATGCCTTTCTGTGTGCTGGGTATCTCCAAACATCCGTGATTTCAGGAGTTTTATGAGGGAATAGGTCTATCTCTGTGGGTGGCAGCAGTTCTGTGTACACATTCAGTGGAAAACTCTAGGCTTCAGAATTCAAAACATCCCTTTTTCCCTTATTGTTGGCAGTGGTCCTCATTTCTTATCTCCTGACCACAGCTCCTGGGGCTGTCAGAAGATACTCTGGCTCCGAGAGCACCACCCCAAGCTTTGGAGTCACAGAAATAATATCCCTTTTTCCTGCAGTGGGAATTGATCGCTGTTGATCAGAGCAGCCTCTCCCTCTGTGCTGTAACCTGTCACTTCTTGTTCGTAGCAGCAACATTTCAAAGGAAAAAATGACTTCAGGCTCCAGTAAAAAGTGCCTGAAGTGCAGTAGCACCAATTGTTAGGATTCCTGGTTGAATTCCTGATTAAACCTCGGATACCTGTTGAAATACCCTGTGCACTGCTGAGGGTGTCCTTCAGGCCAGCAGGCAGCTGCCAGAGGTGTGGGATGGTGCTAATCCCACATTTTTCAGGGTTCCTGGAGCACAACTTTCTCCAGCTACAGCTTTCCTTTCTAAGAACCACACATCCAGGAGCCACATCCTCTCACTCACCTGCTGGGAAGTGACTTGGAGCCACCTCTGGATGTGGGAGAGGAAGTGAATTCGCCCTGGAGAACGAGCTGTTCCCAATAATGAGCAGCTCCTGGACAGGGGTTCACTTTGTCCTGGTGTTCCTGAAAAGAGTTCAGGAATCTCTGGCCATCAGACAAGGAGCATGAGAAGTTCTTGCCTGGCAGAGAGACGTCCTGCTTCCAGTTACTGCTTCCAAGACAGTTTTCCAGTATTTTAACACAGCTACTGTGACCCTTCTGCATCCCATCACTGGTTTTCAAGGACAGTAGAATGTGTAACCAGAAAGGTTTAAGGGTAGACAAGCAGGACAAGGGTTGCAGGGAGACAAACAGTTTTTTAGCAGGATTTCCTGAAGGATTTGCATGCCTGAAAGGTTGGAATTTTCTTCTCTGCAAGTAAATTGGTTGGTTTCATTACTGATAGTCAATCTAAACCTCCCCTGGAGCAGCTGGAGGTCATTTCCTCTCATCCTGTCCCTTGTTCCCGTGACCAGAGTCTGACCCCCACCTGGCTGCCCCCTCCTGTCAGGGAGTTGTGCAGAGGCACAAGGTCCCCCCTGAGCCTCCTTTGCTCCAGGCTGAGCCCCTTTCCCAGCTCCCCTGGCCCCTCCTGGGGCTCCAGCCCCTTCCCCAGCTCCGTTCCCTTCTCTGGACACGCTCCAGCCCCTCAATGTCCTTTTAGTGAAGGTTAATTGAAAGTTACCCACAGCGCTGGGAGTTCCCCTCTGTTTTGGGTGGTGTTTTGGGCTCAGTGGTTTTTGAGGCTGCTCTGAGCCGTGTCCTGAGGGGCCCCAGGGCAGTGAGTGACCAGGCTGAGTTAATCCGAGGGGACTCCCTCTCTAATCTCTGGAAAAACAGTGTCACATCCATCCTTGCCACTCTGCTTCCTCTGCTCCGTGTGGACTTGCCCTTTAAGCAGCAGTGGAGACCTGCCAGCCCTGCCCTGTTGTGCCGACCCCAGGAGATGAGCTATTATGGATTTAAGGGCTGACTCACTCTTTCAGCCTGTTTGGTAAGATCCTTGAACTGCCAGTTCCTTGGAGTGCTTCATCTACGGGGTTTCGGGAATGGGGAAGAAGTGTTGGAAAAGTCATGCTGACATCCCTGCCGTGCTCTGCCTGTGACACTCTCCCTTCCCTTGCAGGTCTCAAGCAGCTGTTGAAGCAAGGATCAGTGCAGAAGGTCTACAACGGATTGCAGGGATATTGATGTGTGGAAAAATTGGACTTCCCCCGAAATGCAAAGTCAGATTTGTTCACGGTCTTTTCTCCTGCCCACTGTAGAAAGGGGAAGAGGGAGGGAGGGTGATGGTTGAGGTTTAGCTCATTTTCCGTTTGTAAATTATGGAAGTGCTCAGAGTTTGGGGAAGTACTTTTTCAGGACATAACTGGTGCTGCCTATCATGTTCCACGTCCTGGAACAACAGAGATTCCTTGAGCAGGAAAACATAGGTGGGGAAAGGAGTTTTAAATTCCACACAGATTGGAATTTCTGGTTTTTAAATATATTTTGATGTGACTTTTCTTGGCCATCTCAACCTATTTTCATAGCTGCTCCTGCTTTTTACGTCCTTCGTGTAAATTTCTTCCAAATTCCTGTTGTTTTGGGGTAATATTTTTAATCCCAGCCCTTCCTCCCCTTCCCCTCTGAGTCCAGAGTGTGGCATTGGTTCAGAGTCTGGTTTTGGGGCAGGAATACTGGTGCTGTTGGGAGTGCACTGGGCTGTGTTAGGCCCCACAATTGGTTGGGAAAAGAGTCTCTCACGGCCTCTGTGGGCTCTCTTAACTACCAAGCCCCAAAAGTCAACACTTGGTTTGAAATTTGGAGTTGCACCAGCTTAGCAAAGACTCCTTGGTCACGGTGAAATTTGGGAATGACTCCTCATGGCCTTGGTCGTCCCTCGTTGCCCCCACATGGAACCAGTCTGGAAAAGCTCCCTCCCCTCCTGCGCACTGTCCTCCGTGAGGACGGGTGAGGCCGATGGGAATAAAGTGTTCGTTGGAGTTGGAATGGCAAAACCTCCCTGGTGATGTGTTTGTGGGACAGACCTGGGCTTCCCTGTGCCAGGCAGCAACAGAAATCATGGAATCAGTAAGGCTGGAAAAGCCCTCTGAGGTCGAGTCCAACTGTTCCCCAGCACTGCCAAGGCCACCACTGCCCCGTGTCCCCATGTCCCCACATCCACACAGCTGTTAAACCCTTCCAGGGATGGGGACCCCACCACTGCCCTGGGCAGCTGTGCCAGGGCTTGGCCACCCTTTTAGGGAAGGAATTTTCTGTCAGATCCAACCTAAACCTCCCCTGGAGCAACTCGAGGCTGTTTCCTCTTGTCCTGTCGCTTGTTCCCTGCAAGAAGAGCCCAACCCCACCTGGCTCCACGCTCCTTCCGGTTCTTTCAGGGATCTTGGGGGCTGTAAAGTGGGATCCTTCCAGCTTTTCCCTACCCCATTCCCTGTTTGGGAAGTGGATGGGCTCTGGTTTGCCTACAGGGAAGTGTTTGCTTCACTGGAGGAGCAGCAGATGCAGCCTCAGAGTGGTTTTGTTTTCGGTTTATTCCCTGTTTTCCTTCCTTGGGAGCTGGAAGCAGCTCGAGGTGGGCACAGCCCCTGTGTCCACGCTGCCCTTGGTCCAGCAAGTCCCACCCACCCCTGCAGCTCCAAGTGGGAGTGACGCAGGGGAAGCAGCAGCCCCGGGAAGATTTCCTGTTGGATCCTGTGTACATTTGCCTTGGCAGAGCACAGCGGGGGCTTGGGGAGCAGCTGAGACAAACCCACAGTGCCAAACCCTTGCTCTCTGCCTCTCCTCAGAATCCGTAAGGATGAAGTGGTAATCCCAGGTTTGCCCACGATGCCCAGCCTTTCCCAGGTGCTGCAGGCAGCTCTGCCTCTGCTCCCTCTCAGTTCAAGTTTCTAGGAAACCTCAGATTTCAAAGAAATTCCTTCCCCTATCCCTGTGCATGGAGCTGTTTCTTGTTATTCCAGCCCCTTGCAACCCTGCTCACCTGTAGCAATAAACCCAAAAAGCCAGGATTTCACCCCTAAGTTCCAAGTTCTCCCACGGGGGAAGGTGTAACCTCTCCTACCTGCACCCCCAGCAGCAGCCAGCAGGTTTATTTTGGGCCTCAGTCCTTGTTCCCACTGCTGCTTTTCCTTTCCCTGCTAATTCCTTTCCTTCCTGTGGTTTGTTTTTATTGCATTGTGGGGCCGGACTCCTCGGAGAACACAACAATGGCTGCAGAGCCCTGGCTTGCACAGCAGCAAGCAGAAAAACAGGAAAAAAAGCCCCAAATTCCAACCAAGCATCCCTGCTTCCTTCCACCTTTTCCCCCCTGCTGCGGGGTGTGTTTGGAGCCAGCATCCAACGCCTTTCCCACCTCCAGACAAAGCTTCCAGGGCTTCCACGCTTTTGCCCAGCAGCAACAGCAGTGCTTGCTCAAACATTCCCACTGGTTTTGCTTCTGGCCCACTCATGCTGTGCTTTTTCTAGGATCGTGGGGAAATATTTGTCCCCCAAGGACTGGGAGTGCAGAAGGTGCTGGGTGTCTGTGACATCTTTCCCCTTCTCCGGTGACATGGAGCTGATGGGAGCAGGTCATGGCACACGTGGACTCCTTTATCCACAGAAATGCTTCCCACGGGGTTTAGGTGTTCACATCTTGGTCTGGCACCAAACAAGGATCCTGACCGTGAACCTTCAGGCTGGGAATTCTGGAATGCACAGCTTGAATTTCCGGTCCTTTCTAAGCAACGCCATTCCCAAACTGGAACAAATAAACCCAAATTTCCTGGGCCTCTTCTAACCTAAATCCTTGGAACGGTGAGGATTGTGGGGGTTCAGGTGTAGGCATGTTGTTTAGGTCTTCTAGGAGAACACTTGTCCTTGGAATGCACTTCCAGACGTCCGTGCTGCTTTGGGAAGGCCTGGCTGAAACAGGGTCCTGGTTTATTCCTGAAGGGAATGGTTTTCAGCACCTGCAGGAGCTGCGTGTGTTCCTTCAAGACCTCACCACAGGCTGGCTTTTGGCTGTCATCACCTCCATCAGCGCTGTGTTCCCACCCTGTGGCTGGATCCCTCCCGTCCCAGGGGAGGGGAAGGAGCGGATGGGATGAGGATTCCGTGGCAGGTGGATGATGGGAGGGAGTACAGGGCTCAGATCCACGTTTCCCTCATGCCCTTGTCCGTGTCTTCTGTCCCTCCCCAGCCTGGGCCGGCTGCACCCAGAGCCACATTCCCCATCCCAGACTGGATGGTGACGTTTTGGGGTTGCTCCAAGGAGTTTCAGCCCTTGGTATGGGGATCTTAGGAGGGGGGCTTTGCTCCAGATGGCTTCAGTCACACCGAAGGCTGCACCCAACTCTGGGAAGTGGGTGGAAGTGTTCCCAAACAGTCATTTTTCCAGGGAAACTTGTCTTGAGAGCGCAGCGCAAGCAAGCGTGGGTTTTTCCAAAGAAAAATCTTGTTTTTTCATGACCTTATCTCTCTCTGAACCTTTCTGCCCCAGGGCTGGGCAGTGGAGGAAGGAGGGAGAAGGGGCTGGTGCCAGGAGAAGGCTGCTCTGAGCACACGTGGGTTTGGAATGGGGGCCTCCAGCTGGGAAGGGAAGGTGAAGCGAAGATTCCTCACTGGAATCCTTCCTGTGATTCCCAGCTAGCAGCCCCCATCCCTGCTCACCTGCCCTGCAGGAGCTCCGGAGCAATCCCCGGGAGAGGGCAGCCCTCTGGGGCAGGGCAGAGGTGTGGGGTGGGTGGTACCCGCTGCCTTCATCCCTCCTGCCCTATCCCTGCTCCTGGCCTGCTGCCAGCTCTCTCCTGTTTCCTGCGGCTGACCTGGGAGGTGAGTGGGAAGGGAAGAGGGCAGCGCAGCGCCCCGCGAGCAGGGACTGGCCAGCACGGCCCTTCCCTGTGCTGGGAGGCTTTTCCAGGGATCTGGACAGCAGCAGGAGGCTGCTAGGAGGCAGATCCCAGCCTCCATCCCAAAAAAAAGCAGATCCCCTCACCCCAGTGCAGCCCCTGGGGTTAACAAGGGTGTCCCAAAGCCAGGAATTGGAACATCTGGGGCTGTGACCTCCTGGAATTTGGAAGGACGGGGTTTGTTTAGTCCTGAAAAGCCACAATGACACCAGCGCAGGCTCCGAGTGCGTAAGAGGTGTTTACAGGGATAATCCCGCTTCCTTCCAGATGGATCCCATCAGCCCCACTTTTTTTTTCCCCCTCGCACCCCAGCAGGCACCGGAGCCCATCACTGGTTTTGGGCAGCTCCAAAATCCTGGCAGCCCTTTGTCCTGGGGCACGGCAGCTCCCAAAGGACACGGATGGAGATGCCGGCCTTGCAGAGGGAGATGATGTCCAAAAGGGAATGGGGTGAGCTGCCCACCCCATCCAAGTTCCCCATGGCACGGGGGTGAAGGGGAGAGCTGGTTCCTGGCGCATGGGCATTTCCTCACTGGAATAAGGCTCAAGGCTTGGGCGTCTTATCTCAGCCCTTATCCAGGACAGCGATAGCCGAGTGGGCTGAGGGAAACCATGCGTGGAGAACAAAGCCCTGCCCGGCAATCCCTGCGGATAACCGGGATGGGTCACTCTGGGAGCTGGCTGAAGCTGCCAGAGGTTTCCGTGCGGGTTCATTCACCCTCCTGCAGAACCCAAAAATCCTCTGAGGAGAAAATTAAGACCGCCCCTCGCTGATGGGATACGTGCTGGCACCTGTCCCGAGTGATCCGAGGTGGAAGAGCAGCCAAACTTGGGAAAGGATGGGCCACGCATGCGGCTGCCGGGAAGCTGCTCCGTGTTGGAGCAGTGGTGGGATGGGAGCCCAGCTCCCAGTTCTGGGGCAGCCAGGCCACGTGTCCCCAGCTGCCACACCCAGCCAGGCCTCGGTGGCCCCGCCATTGGTGCCTAAAGAGGCCAACCTAGAAACAGAGACTGGACAGGAGGAAGGGAATAAAGGTGGATATTTATTGGAAAGGCCTTCAGAGGCACACCCTGGGCAGGCCAAAGGCTGCACCCAAGATGGACCCCGAGTCACGAGTTCTTCACACTTTTATAGCTTTGGTCCATTTGCATCTCAACCCAATTTCACCAATTAAACTTTAGCCAATGATGTAATTTCCCCTCAGCTTGCCCCCCTTCTCAAGATGCTGGGTTACACATTTTGGGCCTAGGCCGGGCTGGGTGTCCTTGGAGAGCAGCCTGGAGAGGCTTTGTTCTGTCTGTCTCAGCATGAGAGAGCAGCAGCTCCCAGGCTGCAGGACACTGCAGAGTTACACACTGGGAATGCAGAATTGGAAAAATATAAAAGTTAAAACATAAGGTATCACCATGAGGCACTTGAGGGTTTTGGGGTGAGGAAGAGAAATGTTGGGACAACAAATTGCGATGTTTGGGATGGAGGAAGAGAAATTTTAGGGCTAAGATGTGCTGGAGGTGGATGCTGCCCCTCTGCTGTTGGCCACTGCGTCGAGGTTGGACACTGGTGCTGGTCACCGCCAGGGAGGTGCCTTGGGATGGAGGGAGGTGCCAGGTTTGGGGGTGTTGCCCATGGACACCGATGGAGATGGGGCTGTTCCTCAGGGTCTTGCACTTTTGAGGGATCCCCACTGCCCCAGCCCTTCACGGAAACTCAAGAGCATCAGCAGAGTCAGCTCCGTTCTGGAGCATTCTCCAGACACACATGGGGGGCTCGAGGGCAGGAAAAAGGCTTTTCCAGAGCTGCTTGAGGTGGAGAAGCTCAGACTTGCTCATCTGGCCAAAAGATTACACATTTCTGGAGAAAAAGCAAAACTGTTCCAGGCTCTGCTGTTCCAGGCTTCCCCCCAGTGTCTCCCGCCTGGGTCTGTCCTGGGTGCCATCCCCTCTCCATGGCAGCCGTGGGCATCCCACAGCATCCACGCTCAGCCATCCCAGCCAGAACAAGGAGCTGCACCCCAGGGAGGGGCACTGGGAACGGGAATCACTCCGGGTCTTGGCGACCACGGTGCAACATCTGCAAGTAGCAGAGAAGCCCCAAGTCTGAAACCCAAAGCAGAGCTGGGAATGCAGCGGTTTCTCCCGGCGGGAAGGGATTGAATCCCTTTGTGGGGAGCAAAGGTGGCACGTGTGACCTTTGGCACTGCCCCGGTGTCCCTGGGTGCTGGCGGCAGGGACACAGAGCTCGGGTCCCTCGGCAGGGACCCAGCACAGCTCCTGCCAAGGGCGCTGCTCCGAGGGCCGAGCGATGACGTTCCCGTGCCTCATCTGTGTTGTTTTGGATTCTCTCGGAGCCTGCCAAGGGTGGGGAGCGCCCCGGCCCCTGCCCCAGGAGCCCGGGGGAGGCGGGGGCTGCTCCGGGGGTGGCTGAGGGCCAGGGTGATGAGATGTGGGCTTTGGAGACCTCCTTCTCCATCCCTCCGTGAGGACAACCCCGAAGGTCATCTTCCCATCCCTTCTGTCCCTCATCTCTGTTCCCATCTTCCCTCATCCCACCCTGTCTTGCTCGCAGGGCATTTAGAAAGGAAAGAGCTGGAAGCGAATCCTGGAAAGCCTCTCTCCTGTGCTGTCCCCAGCCAGCTCCTGGCTCATCCCCAGCCCTTCCTGCTGCCAGAGCAGTGGAGATGAGCAGGAGAGCTCAAAATTCCCTTCTGGGTGAAAGGGGAACGTGGCCAAGAGTTTATCGGTGCATCAAAGTTTAAACAGTCAAAGAGGAGTTTTTAGCTCAGCTTTGGATCGTGGAGAAGGAAAACTGTCCCCTCACAGCTGTGTGTGCTTGACCTCAGCATCTCACACCAAGCAAGGAAATGAAAAACATTGGGAAAATGACTTTATTGAGTCAAACCAAAGCTGGGAGAAGGTTGAAATGAGCTCAGGAGGTGCAAAACCATCCTGCAAACACCACCAGCGTCTTTCCAGAGGCCTGGAAAACTTAGCACACAACCCAAAGTCTGGCACAGGGGCTGGCAACACCAACGAGCCCACCCAGCAGCAGCAGCCGTGGTCCAGGATGGATCCACAGCCCCACATCGGTGCTGCCGAGGGGAATGAGAGCAGCCAGAGGTGCGATGGGAGCTGATGGGTGGTTTTATTCCACAAGGTGTGACATCCTCCCTCCATCCCCACCGGAACAGGGATAAATGAGGGTTTAACACCATCCTTTTAACCATTCCATGGCTGTTTCTCCTGCTGCTTTCCCCCACACACCCCTCCCCCCCACTTTTCCATCCGTGCCCGGTGTTTCTGTGTGGAATCTCAGTGCATTGCCTGGCATGGGGACCGTCCACAGGGCTGGGGGCTGCTGGAGGGGTCAGTGCAGCTGGGACAGGACGGGGAAGCCACCGGTGTCCTTGGGGAGCAAAGCCTGTGCCACTGGGGACGTGCATCCCTTGTGAGGGATGGGCTTGGTCCCTGCCTCCACGGGGGGATGATGGATCCAGCCCCTGCCTCCCCAGGGTGATGATGGATCCACGGAGAGTTGCTGGATTCTTGGGAAGATGATGGATCCGTCCCCTGACTCCACGGGGAGACGATGGGTCCATCCCCGGCCTCCACAGGGTGGTGATGGATGCACGGGAAGATGACAGGTCCGTCCGCTGTGTCCATGGGGTGACATGGGACAGCTGCCCACGCTAGAAGCTCCCTCCCGTGCACAGGAAGATGCCCAGGGCCATGCCCAGCAGGGCGAGGCTCCCCAGGATCAGCCCCAGCACCAGCGGAGTGCGCGATCGGCCGCTGACTTTTCCTGCAAGAGGCGAGAGGGACGGCGGTGAGGACTGGGCCCTGCCACCGTGTCCCTGTCCCCAGCCCCGCCACCGTGTCCCTGTCCCCAGCCCCGGCCCCAGCACGGACCCGTCCTGGCGCTCCGAGCCTGCAGGATGCTGACACAGGTGGTGTTGAGGAAATACTGCAGGTCCTGTGTGGTGATGGGGTATTTCATCAGCTGTGCCTGGGCGAAGGCGGCCACCGGGAGCTCGCCGTGCCAGCGCTGCTCCCAGGTGGCGTTGGGGACGTGGAAGCTGAGGAACGCCGTCCTGTTGAGGGTCACCTCGTAGAAGCTCTGCGCTGTGCCGTTGGGGAAGAGGCGGCAGCCGAGGTGGCAGCACAGGTGCTGGGTGACTGCGGGGACAGAGGGAGGGGACAGGGTCACCACGCTCCCACCCTCAGCGCCCCGTGGCCCTCACTGGGCACTGAGTGGCCTCAGCCTCGCGCCACCCAACCCATCCACAGCTCGGCTTCCCCTCCGTTTGGTCGTGGCAGTGACTTTTCCAGCGGCCAGGATTATTTTCCCTTCCTTACCTCCTCACAGCACAGATCCAGTTTTACAGAGAGAGAGGTTTTGGGCACAGAGCTGCTCGTGGCTCTCAGGGATGGAGCACCGGGACACTGGCAGGGGCGGGAAGGGTCGTGCCAGAGACCCTGCAGTGACACCGGGCTCCACAAGGGCACAGGAATGTGGGGCTGGGGCAAAACCAGTTTGGGGTAACAGAGGGAAGAGGAAAGAGGAAGGAGGAAAGAGGAAGGAGGAAGGAGGAAGGAGGAAGGAGGAAGGAGGAAGGAGG
>VWZT01004874.1:0-14629 GCA_013397055.1 Pachycephala philippinensis | reverse complement strand
CTCCCCGCGTGTCCGTGCCCGCGACCGCGACCGCCCGGGGCCGGAGCCCGAGGCCCGCGCTCCTCCCCGGGGCGGGCGGACGGGGACCCATCCCCCCGTGTGCCCCCCACCCGCGCCGCTCCCCCGGCCCCGTCACCCTCGGGCCGTCGCCGTGGGAGGGCAGGGGCCCCACGGGGGGAGCCCCACGGAGGGGGGGTGTCCGTCCGTGTCCCCGTCCCCGTCCCCATCTCCGTTCCGCCCCCCGGGATAAGTAACAAGCTCCCGGGCAGTTTCTCGTCCGCAGGCCCAGCTGTGCGCTGAGTTTCCCCGCTCTCAGCCCACGTGGCTCCCCGCCCACTCAAGGGGACACCTCAGGGTCACCTATAGGATCCCATTCCGTGCAGGGTGCAGGGTCCCATGGGGTTCCTTCCGCTCGAGGGGACACCTCAGGGTCACCTATAGGATCCCATCCCCTGCGGGGTGCAGGATCCCATGGGAACACTCCAACTCACATATCCCTTTTCCAGGCATGAACGCCGCCGTCCGCGCCGTCACCCGCATGGGGATATACGTGGGAGCCAAGGTCTTCCTCATCTATGAGGTTGGGGTATCCCCCTGCTCCCCTTCATGGCTGGGGGGATCCACCCCCCTGTGCCGGGGTACCCCTCACCTCCACCCTCTGCTTCTCCGCAGGGCTACGAGGGGCTGGTGGAGGGGGGTGACAACATCAAACAAGCCAACTGGCTCAGCGTCTCCAACATCATCCAGCTGGTGAGGGTCACCATGGGGCCGCGGGACCCAGATCCCAGCCCCCCAAACGTGGGTGACGATGCCCGTTCTGTCCCCAGGGCGGGACGGTGATCGGCAGTGCCCGCTGCAAGGCCTTCACCACGCGCGCGGGCCGGCTCCGGGCCGCCCGCAACCTGGTGGAGCACGGCATCACCAACCTGTGCGTCATCGGCGGCGACGGCAGCCTCACCGGCGCGGACATCTTCCGCTCCGAGTGGGCCGGGCTGCTGGAGGAGCTGGTCCGAGATGGTGGGTGAGCCCCTCCCAACCCCCGGGGGCGTAGACGAAGGCGTTCGAGGGTGGTGAGGTCCGGAGGGTCACCCCGGCGCCGTGACCCCGAGGAGGGCTGGGCTCCCGTGACGGTGGGGATGTGAGTGCCCTGAAATAACCGGTGTGGTGGCCGTGACCCCCTCAGGGCAGATCAGCGAGGAGGTGGCGCGGGAGAACTGCCGCCTGAACATCGTGGGGCTGGTGGGCTCCATCGACAATGACTTCTGCGGCACCGACATGACCATCGGCACCGACTCGGCGCTGCACCGCATCATGGAGGTCATCGACGCCATCACCACCACGGCGCAGAGGTGAGCGGGACGGGGCTGGGGGCTGGGGGCTGCACCGGCCCGGCCATCGCACCCACCCGCCTCCTTCTCTTCCCACCCGTGTCCTTGCAGCCACCAGCGGACGTTCGTGCTGGAGGTGATGGGTCGCCACTGCGGGTAAGCCCCTGTGGGTGGGGGAGCCCATCGATGGGACAGGGTGCCACATTTCGGGGCCGGTGCTGCCACCACCGTGTCCCCCCAGGTACCTGGCGCTGGTGTCCGGCTTGGCCTCGGGCGCCGACTGGCTCTTCATCCCTGAATCCCCTCCGGAGGACGGCTGGGAGGACCTCATGTGCGAGAGGCTGGGGGAGGTAAGGGGGGGTTCCCACTGTCCCATCCCCTGTTCCCCCCCCAGGGAGTCCCCGCAGGCGCCCGGGCTGAGCCCTGCAGCCGGTGCCCGGCCCCCGCGAAGCTTCGGGAGCTGCCGCCATTGTCCCTGTGAACCGGGGCACTCAGCCGAGCGCAAATCCAGCCCTCGCGTGCCAGGGGCAGCGCTGGCTCCGGGGCTCGGCTGCCCGTGACCTGAGCCACCCCCGGGGCAGCGCGGATGGCGGGGAGGGGAGGGCGCTCGCACGTGGCCGGCGGTGAGTTCTGGCTGAGCCGTGGCGGCCGTTTGTCCTCCCCTCGTGCCAGACACGCAGCCGGGGCTCGCGGCTCAACATCATCATCATCGCCGAGGGCGCCATCGACCGCAGCGGCAAACCCATCTCCTCCAACTACGTGAAGGACGTAAGCGAGCGCCCCGGCACCGCCCCGGCACCCACGGACACCGGCGGGTCCCCAACGTGATGTCCCCTCTTCCCCACAGCTGGTGGTGCAACGCCTGGGCTTCGACACGCGGGTCACCGTCCTCGGCCACGTGCAGCGCGGAGGGACCCCGTCCGCCTTCGACCGCGTGCTGGTAGGTCCAGGGGAGGACACAGAGAGGGGGAACCCTGCTCCTGCCATCCCTCTGCCCAATGGAAAGGATTTGCAGCTGGGGTGAGGCTCGGGTGGGCTCGGCCCCACTGTGCTGTGCATCCATTTCTCATCATTTACTCCAAATTTCATGGATTTTTAAATAAAACCATCAGCTTTCCAGCAGTGAATCAGCAGCCACGTGGTTTTCCAAGCCTGTGGGAGCATCCCTGAGCATCCCACCCAGCTGGCACTGGTGGCACCAGTGTCACAGGTGCCCCTGTCCCTTTACAGAGCAGCAAGATGGGGATGGAGGCGGTGATGGCGCTGCTGGAGGCCACGCCGGACACCCCAGCCTGTGTGGTCAGCCTCTCCGGGAACCAGTCGGTGCGGCTGCCGCTCATGGAGTGTGTGCAGGTGGTGAGTACCAGGGAATTTGGGTGGGGGTCCCACTCCCCTCCCTGTGAACGTGGGTGTCACAGTGCTGCATCTTTCTCCCGGCCCAAGACAAAGGATGTGCAGAAGGCCATGGATGAGAAGAGGTTTGAGGAGGCCATCCAGCTCCGTGGAAGGTGAGGAGCAGGGACCAGGACTGGGGGAGACACCGCTCTTGGATGGGGGCTTCTCCTGGTGGGGAAGCCGTTGGCTCCTGCAGCCAGAAGGGTGTCCCCAGTCACACCCCAGGGGCACTGGGGACACTCCCCCTTCTCCCAGACATGCCTTGGGGACATGTCACCATGTCCTTGCAGGAGCTTTGAGAACAACTGGAACATCTACAAGCTGCTGGCGCACCAGAAGCCAGCTCAGGAGAAGGTGAGGGGTGCTGGGGAGCAGCAGGGCACACCATCCCCGCCTTGGGGACACGCAGGGATGTGCCGTTCCCATCCCTGTCCCCGCAGAGCCCCTTCAGCATGGCCATCCTGAACGTGGGAGCACCAGCCGCCGGCATGAACGCTGCCGTGCGCTCGGCCGTGCGCATCGGCATCTGCCAGGGACACACCATCTACGTGGTGAGCGACGGCTTCGAGGGCCTGGCCAAGGGGCAGGTAAGGGGACGGTGAGCCTGGGATGTCCCGGGGATGGGGATGGGCATGGAGGATGAGGAGGGGGCTCTTCCCACCCCTAACCCGGCGCTGGTGCCCGCAGGTCCGCGAGGTGGGCTGGCACGACGTGGCGGGATGGCTGGGCCGCGGCGGCTCCATGCTGGGCACCAAGCGGTGAGTGCAGCCCTGGGGATGGGGGCATGGGGGAGCGGTGTCCCCACCGTCCTCACCCCACCGTCTGCCCCCCTTCCCCACCACAGGACGCTGCCCAAGACCTGCATGGAGAAGATCGTGGAGAACGTGCGCAAATTCAACATCCAGGGGCTGCTGGTCATCGGGGGCTTTGAGGTGCGGCGGAATCCTCGGTTCAGTGGGGGTGGCTGTGGGCATCCCAAAGGAGTCTTTCTGGGATGCGGATCCGGCTGCAGGGCCAGCATTTCCCAATCCCTCGGCCGCTTGCAGGCGTACGAGGGGGTGCTGCAGCTGGTGGAGGCGCGCGGGCAGTACGAGGAGCTCTGCATCGTCATGTGCGTCATCCCCGCCACCATCAGCAACAACGTGCCCGGCACCGACTTCAGCCTGGGCTCCGACACGGCCGTCAACGCCGCCATGGAGGTGAGGGACACGGCCGGGGACAGCTCACGGGGCTGCCCCGCTCCACCACCTTCCATCGTGTCCCGTGCCGGGGAAGCAAAGGTGGCTTTCCCTGGTGTGACCTCCCTTCTCTGGGCACAGAGCTGCGACCGCATCAAGCAGTCGGCATCGGGCACCAAGCGCCGCGTGTTCATCGTGGAGACCATGGGGGGCTACTGCGGCTACCTGTCCACGGTCACCGGCATCGCCGTGGGCGCCGACGCCGCCTACGTCTACGAAGATCCCTTCACTATCCACGACTTAAAGGTGAGCGGGCAGGAGCGGCTCTCTGGCTGAAATGGGAAGGAGAATTGGGGAAGGGAGGGCTCCAGAGCAAGGCAGGAGCTGTGGGTTGATGTCAGGACCGGAGGGCTGCGGGATGGCTGTCGGCATCCCGGTGTTCATCTTGCAGGCCAACGTGGAGCACTTGACTGACAAAATGAAGACGGATATCCAGAGAGGGCTGGTGCTGCGGTGAGTTGGGGGCCCTTGGGGACAGTCACTGCAAACCCCAGCCCTGTGGCAGGGAGCAAGGCCGGAGCTGAGCCCTTCCCACGGCCAGAGGGGGTTCCTGGGCACGGTGAGGTTTGGCACAGTGGGCACAGCACTTGGCTGTGGGGACACTGGATGCCTCTGCTGCTGTCCCCACCCCAGCCCCAGGGTCCTCCTGGGGACACAGGCTGGGGCTCTGGGCCTCAGGGAGAACAAAACAGCACAAAAAAGGTGTTACGGGAAACAAAGGGGGTCCCCTGGGGATGCCAGAGGAAGGAGCAGCCCCCCAAGCCCTTCCCTCTGCCCCCAGCAACGAGAAGTGCCACGAGCACTACACCACCGAGTTCCTCTACAACCTTTACTCCTCCGAGGGCAAAGGCATCTTCGACTGCAGGATCAATGTCCTGGGCCACCTCCAGCAGGTACAGGGGACAGGGTGACATGGGCCACGCTGGCCCTGAAGGCCATGCAGGCCTTACATCCCCATTTCTTTGTCCCCAGGGGGGAGCCCCGACCCCCTTTGACCGGAACTATGGGACCAAGCTGGGAGTGAAGGCGGTGCTGTGGATGTCGGAGAAGCTGCAGCAAGTCTACAGCAAGGGTGAGCCGTGGGCTGGGGTTCCCACGGGGGGTGGAGGAGGCTGGTGGCTGCTGCTCCAGGCTTCCAGGCTTGGCCCCCAGTGAGGTTGGGTGTCCCCCTCCCAGGGCGTGTGTTTGCCAACTCTGGAGACACTGCCTGTGTGATCGGGCTGCGGAAGAAGGTGGTGGCCTTCAGCCCTGTGACAGAGCTCAAGAAAGTCACGGATTTTGAGTAAGTCCCCGTGCCCCAGGGGTTCACCGGCTTCCAGGGGAACCTTCCCAGGGTGTCCCCTCTAGAGCTGTGTCCCCCTGCACAGGCACAGGCTGCCCCAGGAGCAGTGGTGGCTGAACCTGCGGCTGATGCTGAAGATGCTCGCCAACTACCAGATCAGCCTCACCGAGTACATCTCGGGGCAGATGGAGCACGTCACCCGCCGCACTCTCAGCATCGAGAAGGGCTTCTAGTCCCACCAGCCCAACTCGTAGCCCCCGCTGTGTCCTCTCTGTGCCCACGTGCTGCTGGGGGGCACTGTGTCCCCTCTGTTCTCAGTAGCCCTGTAGCTTTGCCATCGACCCCTTACAGCAGGCAGAGCCTGGTGCTGGCTCCCAGAACGGCACAATCCTGCCCCGAATCACTGCTGCGGGGTCTGGTCCCTGTGCGGATGCAGAAGAATTGCTTGAGCCCGGCCGCACAGCCCAGACCCTTAATCTTCCCTTAATAGTTTATTATTATTTAATGATGGGGTATTTTGAGTCCTTATTTAGCGGCTTGACCGCCTGAGCCAACTGCTGCTGCTTGTAGTCGCCTGCCCCACGTGCGGGAGGGGAGTGAGGAGGATGCGGAGCCATCCCGGAGCGGGTCGGAGCTGGTCCCGGGGTTTTCTGGGTGCCCCTGAGCCCCGGTGAAGCTCCATCCCCCGTGGGGGTCTCGAGGGCTGAGCACGGGGGTCCTGGCGAGCCCCTGTCCCCTTGCATGACGCTTGGCTGTGACCATCACCACGTGGCCGCGGGCGCCGTGTCCGTCACCTCACCGCTGCTCCGTGACCCCCGGATCCCGCACCGCCCGCGGCGCTGCTCCTCTCCTCTAGAGATAAAACCTGCTGGAGCCAAACCTGCCTCCTGGAGTGGTCATTGTGAGGGGACAGGTGGCAGGATGCGGGTGGGATGGGGGGATGAGCAAAGCCTGATGGTTTTCCCAAGCCGGGTTAATGCCGGGCCAAGAGGCATCCTGGTTTTGTGCATCCTCAGAGCCTGGGAGAGTGGGACCACAGGCGGCTCCTGCTCCCTCTCCGGGTCATGGTGGATGCAAGGTCAGCATCCTTTCGCAATCGCTTCGCAATTCCAGAGAAATATCACTCGGTTCCCACCTTCAGGGAAGCACCCGAGTGCTTTAGGGTGGTGCTGTGCTTGCTTGTGAGGCAGTTTCTCAGGGCGCTGGCCAAGTGTGCCGGCCTGGCCGAGCTCGGCGCGCTCGGGCTGTGCCAGACGGTCACAGGGAGCCCCTTTCCCAGGCCACGGCCCCTCCTGGGGCTGGCGGCTGACGGCTCCAGCCTCCGGGACAGCGCCAGCACCAGGATGCATCACAGTCTTTGGGGTCAAACATGCTGTTATTTTGTCCTCCCTGTGGAGCTGTCCCCAAGCGAAAGCCCCCTGGCCGCCTCTGATGGGGTGACTCCCTCAGTGGACAAGGGAAGGGTTATGGATGTCATTTATCCGGATTTCTATAAAGCCTGGACACAATCCCAGCCAGCATCCTTCTCTCTGCACTGGAGAGAGCTGGATGCTGTGCATGGACTGTGAGATGGATAAGGAATTGGCTGGATGGTCACATCCAGAGGGTCGGTGGCTCAGGGTCCCGATGGCCATCAGTGCCCAGTGGTGTCCCAGGGTCCGTAGTGGGACCAGGGATGTTTAAGATCTGCATCACTGCCGCAGACAGAGGGATCGAGGCTCCCTCAGCAGGTTTGCAGGTGCCACCAGGCTGAGGGTGCAGTGACACTCCTGAAGGACGGGGCCATCCAGAGGGCCCTGGACGAGCTCCAGGGGTGACCCATGGGAATCTCATGAGGTTTAACAGCACCAAATGCTGGTGCTGCCCCTGGGTCGGGGCAACTCCCGGGATCAATCCAGGCTGGGAGTGAGCAGATGGAGCAGCCCCTGGAGAAGGATTTGGGGGTGCAGGTGGGTGAGGGCTGGCCGTGCCCCATCCCAGAAACCCCCCTGTGCTGGGCTGATCCCCAGTGTGGGCAGCAGGGAAGGGGCTGGGATTCTGCCCCTCGGCCCCGCTCAGGTGAGACCCCACCTGCAGAGCTGCCCCAGCCCTGGGGCCCAGCACAGGAAGGAGCTGGAGCTGCTGGAGAGAGCCCAGAGGAGGCTCCAGGATGAGCAGAGGGATGGAGCAGCTCTGCTGGGAGGAAAGGCTGGGAGAGCTGGCATTGTTCAGCCTGGAGAGGAGAGGTTTTGGGGTGACCTCATTGTGGCCTCGCAGGGCCTGAAGGAGCCAACAAGGAAGCTGGAGAAGGACTTTGGACAAGGGCCTGGAGTGACAGGCCAAGGGGGAATGGCTTCCCACTGCCACACGGATAAATGATATATTGGGAAGAAATCCTTGGCTGTGAGGGTGGGGAGGCCCTGGCACAGGGTGCTCTGAGAAGCTCTGGCTGCCCCTGGATCCCTGGAAGTGTCCAAGGCCAGGTTGGACAGGGCTTGGAGCACCCTGGGATAGTGGAAGGTGTCCCTGCTCATGGCAGGGGGTGGAATGAGATGGACTTTCGGGTCCCTTCCCACCCAGAACCATTCCAGGATTCCATGATTTCAGTGCTTTTCCCCTAATTGGACACATTTTAAGCTCTGGAGGAAGATGGTAACTATGGTCTCTTCCCTGGATCCCTGAAGTAGCAGAGCTTAATGATGGAGGCTGCATTGCTGCTCTTGGATGAGTATCTGCTCTGGGGAGCCCAGGCAGAGACCTGGCTTCTCCTGGAGCTCCATTTCCTGAGTGGGAATTGGGCTCTTCCACCATTCCCTGTGCCACTCAACTTTGGGGGAGCCCCAGCCTACTCTTTCCCTCCTCCCTCAGCCATGGGCCTCACACCTGCCTCACCATCAGCTCTCAGAGTCCCTGAGGATGGTTTGAAGGGCAGTGGCTCTGCACAGCCGCTGGCATTTCCCACAGCTGGGAATCAACTGCATCCAGCGCTCGATATTCCCGGCTGAGGCTGGGCAGGGTGAGAGCAGGTCACATGGAAAATCTGTCGGCAGCACAGCCCTGCAGCAGCCAGGTTTAGGGTGTGAATGGGGACAGGCGTGTCGCCAGGCTCAGACCAGCTGCACGTTGAGGGACAGGAGTCACTGCAGCCCTCACACCTCATTTCCACCAAAAAAAAAATACCTGGAGGGCCAAATTCCTGGGAGAAAACAGACAGGCACAGCCATTGCATTCCTGGGATAAGCAGGAGGGGATGTGACTGTGCTGCCAGACTTCCCCGGCACATCCAGCCCACCCTGAAAAGAGGGCAGAGCAAACCTCCAGGAGCATCCTGCAGTGGAAGGCAGGCTGCCAGGGCCCTGGAGGGGCCGGGCTCCCGCCGGGGTTTGCTGGGATGCTGCAAGGAGCAGTCGGGAGCTCCGAGGGCAGCACCAGCAGCAGCCAAGGATGACGAGCACGGCACGTAGGCAGCGAGCAGCTCAACTTCTCCAGGAATTGTGTCAGTGTGGCCTCAAGGGCACGGTGATTGCTCCACCAGCCCCATGACCAACGAATCCTGATGGACGCTTCCTTTGATCACTCGCATCCCAGAAAAGCCAGGGGGTCCAGCTCACCCCAACAACAGCTCCCTGTTCCTTGACATGGACAGGCCAGGGGCCTGGGAGAAGACTTGCACTCAGCAGGGTGAGTCTCCCAGGCCCTGGCTGTCAAAGGAAGTCTGGGACGTCATAAATCACACAACTGCAGCTGGGTTTAACGCAGAAGGCAAGAACGAAGGTCATTCAAGGAGTTAAAGGCAACAGCAAATCTCCCCCCGAGTGACGAGGGTCCAACTGTGTCCCTTCCCACCAAGGTCAGGCAAACAGGCTTGTGGACACAGGGCTGTCACCATCCCTGAGGAGCATTCCTTCCCGGCAGCACGGCCTGGACACTGCACAAACAGGGACAGGGGGGCCATGGAAAGGCCGTGTCGCCAGTGCAGCGCTGGGAGGCACGGAGGGCTCGTGTCCCGTATCTCGGGGCCATCGTCCTGCCCAGGTGGCTGTGCACTGAGCTTTCCTCACCACCTCTTTTGCTCCCTGCCTTTGCTGCAGTTGCAGGAAGGTTCCCAGACAGCCCAGTGCCCCTGCAGAGCAGTGCTGGGAGCAGGCTCACCATTTCAGAGGCGCAGTGAAGCGGGAAGGCGCGGGGCTCCCAGCCCTCCTCCTGCTCCACAGGGCTCACAATGCACTCCCTGAACCAGAGGTAATGGAGCAGTGCCCCCAGCCAGGCCTTTGCTGAACTCCAGCCACCACTTACACAGCCTTGAGGGATAATTGGGTTTATTTGGTATGTCACAACAGTTTAGTTTGTATTTAACAGCTCTGTAAAATTTGGTAAATGCAGTTTTATCAGTTAAAGAGCAACACCCACCCTGATGCCTGTGCAAAGCAGGCAGCAACGATCAGGGCCTTTTAACTGGGATGTTTCCTTAAGCTGCTCTAACGCCTGCAGGGAATGTTGGGGTGAGAGGACAGCTGAGCATTCAGGATGTGGGAGTCATTTCTGGTCCACCTAGGCTGCTCCGAGCTTTCCTGTGGGCTGTCTGACCACCACGGCAGGTGCTGCGTGCACCAGCAAGGACCTGAGGAAGTCAGCCAGGAGCTGGAAGATAAATTAATAACTGGACATTGACCTTCACCACCTGCACCAGTTTTTGGAGACCATCTCAGGCAATGCCTCCCTGTCAAGACTTCACCAAAGCAAATCTCCGTGGTACAAACCGCCCTCAGAGGTGCCGTGCACCCCCAGGCTGGCCGAGGGTCAGAGACCTACCTTCCCAGCCACCAGCAGGCTCTGCTCCCCCTCGGATCACACAGCACCTCTGGCTGCAGCCTCGCTCCCTTCTGCTCTGCTGATCTGCCTGCAGCTCCCATCCAAGAGCCCCAGCCACACAGGATACAGTGACAGAGCCTGCTGCACAAGCAGGAAATCTCCAGAGAAGGAGCATCCCATCCCAGCCCCTCGCACGGGAAGCAGAGCAGGGAGCACCGAGGCTTTGGCTGCAGCCAGGGGTGTGTGGGCAGGACAGCGCCGGGGGCTGGGGCTCCAGGGAGGCTGGAATGGGGCTGGGCATTGTCACTCCTCCTGCAGCTCCTTCCTCTGGAAGGCCTGGAGCCTCCTGGCCACCGTCTGCTGGATGATCTCCAGCCCCTCTGCGTCCAGTTCCTTCATGAGAAGCAGGATGGCATTCAGGACATTGTTCTGTCGGGATAAGGCAGACACTGCTTTGTACCAACCAGCCAGGACAAGGACACTCGATTTTCCCTGCTCTTTCTAGGAACTCCTCCTCCACCACCACCACCACCACCACCACAGGCAGCAGTTGGGAACAGCCACCTGCAGCCACAGGAGCGAGCCCTCGGGGCAAACACAGGCAGAGGCTGCATGTGGCACGTGAGGAGGCTGGAATGCAGGACAAACCCATCGGCCCAGCGCTGTGCGGGCTGCCCACACGCCTCTGGCTGCCGGCCACGCTCCAGCCTGGCTGCTCTAAGGACAGGCACATTCAGGAGCGGCCGCCCTCGCTCCCCAGCGTGTGTAGGATGGGAAAGCACAGCAGCCCTCTGCTCTGAGGAATGAGGAGAGCTGGTGCTCTCTGTAAGGGACTCTTGAAGGTCCCAGCCCCGCCTGCCAACACCGGGCCGTGGCTCTGTCAAATCATGTCTTGAAGAACTCCAGTGAGAGATTCCACAGCCTAAATAACTGTCCTTTTAGGGAGAATCTTTTGCCCAACATCCAACCTGAACCTCTCCAGCTGCAATGGGGGGCCATTTCCCCCTTTTTTAATGGTCAGAGCCTGTGGTGCTGCTGTAGGCAGCTAAGGCAGAGTGAGGCAGTGTGGGTTAGAGCTTGCTCTGCTGATTGATGCGACGGCACCCAGTCCAGCACTCAGCAATTCAGCTGAACCATCAAAATCCAGGTTCATCCAAGACTACATGACAGAGGGGGCTGCAGAACCACCTAAGCTTCCTGCTCAGCAGCCCCTTCCCAAGGTTTGACCTTCCTCCTGCTAAAGAAACACTTCCTAATGTCCAGTCGGAACCTCCCCTGGCACAGCTTTGAACCATTACCATATCTCCTATTGCTGGATTCCAGGTAGAAGAGCTCAGCACCTCCCTCCCCACATCCCCTCCTCAGGAAGCTGCACAGGGGGATGAGGTCACCCCTCAGCCTCCTTCTCTCCAAATCAGACAAACCCAGAGCCTCAGCTGCTCCTGGACATTTCTTCCAGCCCTGGCATCAGCTCTGTTCCCCTCCTCTGGGGACATCCAAGGTTCTTCACATCCTTCAATGCTGGGGCTCAGCTCCACATACAAGGAAAAGCAATTTGGTCTTTAAAAGATACTCACTCTCTTCTTGCGGCTGCAGTCTGTCTCTTGAGGGGAAAAAGAGGAATATTTATCCCTGGGAACAGGCTTCATATCAAGCTCCTCCTGAGTTTTGCTAAAAAAAGGGAGGAAAAGCAAATGTTATTATGACCGGCTGGGAGAACCTTCCTCTGCCAGGCCAATCCTTCCTCATCACGGGCAACCATGCAAGGAATATCCAGCTAGACGACTCCAGGAAATGGACCAGAGCTCCCAGATCAGAGAGGATCCACCCCTGACTGCACATGCAGCTGGTGAGCTCGAGTCACCCCCCACAGAAGCAGAACCTGTTTGGCAGACAGATCCAGCCCCAGCAGTGCCACTGAACCAGCACAGCTCCACTGTGATAACCGGGACAGCGGGAACCTGCACGGGCTGCAGGCCTGACCAGCGTCAGGGTCCTCTCCTGCCACACACGAGTTCAGCCCAGAAATGCTGGCAGCTCCCCAGCCCTCACGTTGTCTCCTCCAGGCTGCAGCTGAGCAGCTCGCTCTGGGGCTCCGGCGCGGCTCCGGCGGCGCTGGATGCAGAGGACTTGGACCAGCCGTTCTCCACGCTCCTCCGGGCTGGCGGGGCCGTGATCTCCACGCCATCCACCAGCGCCTGCGACAGCTCCTCCTCTGTCACGGCTGCAAAGGCCACAACAAACGCCTGTTGCTATGAACTGCAGCAGCCCAGGGGGAGAGCACCTCTAATGGGGCAGGTTCTGCTGCTGCAGAGCTGTTCCCAAGGGGTTTGGTCCAAAAATCGTCTGGCATTTTGCTTTCACCGTCCTCCTGCAGTGAAACCTGTGCAGGAGAATGCTGGAAGCAATCACCAGCCTCTCAAAGTGAGAAGGGCATCAGGGAGGGATGCAAACATGCTTCGCTGTTTCTTGTCTCTGGAGAAGGCTCCAAAAGCCACCAAATTGCTTCTACCGGATGGAAAAAAAAAAAACAGAGAGGCTTTTCTACAGCAGCAGATCCAGTTATAGAACCTTTGTCTGGCCACAGCAAAGAGAGCTCTAAAAACCACTAATTAGTGGTACTGTCTGAACTATAATGAGGCACTCAGTCCTGCTACCATGGGGAAGGGATTGGGAGGGGAAGGGAAGGGAAGGGAAGGGAAGGGAAGGGAAGGGAAGGGAAGGAAAGGAAAGGAAAGGAAAGGAAAGGAAAGGAAAGGAAAGGAAAGGAAATGCAGATGTGGATGGGAATAGGGATGGAGAAGCAAAAAGGAGAAGGAGGAAGAGGAGGCAGATGGGAAAGGGGAAGACAAAAAGAGAAAACAGCTTAGCAGCACCGGATCTAACTCAACCCCTAACACCTCCTGACTCTAGGAAAACTCAAAGGATGCCTTCAAGAGGAGCCAACACATCCCCGCTTTCCCGGCCCGGGGCTGCTGCGGGTGACCGAAGCCCACCCTGGTTGTCGAGCTTCTGCAGGCTGGGCAGGTTGCGCAGCACCGTCATGCGGTACTGGTGGGGGTCGGGCCCGCAGCAGGGGTTCTCGGCCAGCCACAGCACCCGCAGCCGCGGCAGCGCCTTCAGGTAGAACAGCTCATCCAGGCTCGTGATGTTGTTCTTCCTCAGGTACAGCTCGCTCAGGTTCTGGCACTGGTGCAGCGGCTCGAGGTCCGAGATGCCGTTCACGCTGCGGAGACACGGTCAGAGCCCATGGCACCCTCGCCACCCCAGCCAGCAGGGAGCACAGCACTTCCCAGTCCCCTTTCCTGCAACAGCCTCGCCCCAGCCCACGGCTCGTGGCATTTCAGCTTTGTCAACAGAGGGAAGAATTGAAAGAGCTGTTGCTCCACTCTGCTGAGGATGACAAAGAGTCTCTGCTCCCCCCAAACCTGCCCCCTTTTCTGTAGCAGCTCCTCAGACCCACCCAAGGAGAACCCATGTAAGATCCCCAAGCTAAAAGGCTCGAATTCGCAGAGTATTGGCTCCACGGGATCCCCAGGACAGGCGAAAGTTGAGTGTATTATGGAAAGGGAAAGCTCTGAGAGATCCATGAAATATTTCAACAAGCATTTTGGAAACAGGCCACATACAGAGGCCAAGAAGATCCCTGTCCAAACTATGAAACAGAACTTCAGGAACAACAATCCTAAGGGGTTTTATCACTTGTCAAAACAGAATATTTTCTCAAGGAGCACAGGGAATGATGCAGAGGAGCTACTGAGGAATAACCATTTCTGTATCTCTGCCGCTTGAGAAATGTGGCATGAAGAGCCAGGCAGCTCACACACACAACCCCAGCAACGTGGGAAGAAACCGTCCCCAGGAAAAGGTGATTTCCCTGCCCTCTCCAAAGCTGGCAAACTGGCATTCACCTGAACGTGATCACCTCGATGTTGGGCAAATCCCGGCATATGGATATCTGGGCAGGAAGAGACAGAAACAACAAGTTGGCACTCGTGGGGGAAAAATAAATAAACCCACGTGAAATCACAAAAAGCACCATCAGGAATTTGGGTTTGCTCCAGTCTAACCCGAGCTTAACAGCACCAGAGATTTTCTGACACAGCGAGTGCAGCGTCAGCAGCTCCTCCGGCCTCTGCTCAGGAGTGGAAGTGCAGATACCAGCCAGTGTCACATTGTTCTTCTGCTCCAGCAACTCTGCAGCCTCCACACGCAGGAAAGGCTCCCTCCCACCCCTGCCAGCCCTCCCGTAGCGACACAACCTCATCCAAAATCACCACTGAAGTAGGACTCAGTCCCGCTCTCCGAGGCTCCATGCTGGGCCTTGGAGAGAAATTTTCCAACGTGGAAAGAGCAGCAATCCCTTTTTTTTTTTTTTTATGGTGTGAGATGCTAATCAACCCTGAAAAGCCCTGCAGCTCACAGGCACCGGGCCAGCCCAAAGCCAGGCCCTCCCCAGCGCCCTGCCAACCCCATTGCCTCCATGGTGTCCCCGCTCCGGCTGCGGGCCCAGGCTCCTCTGGCTCCTCCAGTACTTACATCGGTCAGGTGGCTGCCCCTGCGAGAGGAGAGGGGCATCAGGGAGAGCACAGCAG
>VWZT01004873.1:46558-96670 GCA_013397055.1 Pachycephala philippinensis | reverse complement strand
CTTCTAACCCAAACCATTCTGGGTTCCTGTGATTTGTCTTTCTGGGCTGTTACCCACTCAGTGTACTCCGTGCTTAGCAGTGGCCTGTAGAAAATCGTAGATCTGTGCTAATTAAAGCCAAATAAAATATTAGAAGGCAGCACAAAACTGTTTGATGGAGAGGACTCTGCTGGCTCAGAGCCAAAGGGCCCCAAATTATCCAGCATCCCTAGAACAATTCCCTCCACATGGAACTCCTGGGGTTAAGAAAGCAGCCGCCGTCTATCAGCTCCCAGGATTCCAAGCCTGTCCTGTGTGCCCCAAATCAATATTTATGATCATCAATTAGAGGTAATATGATAACAAGGCATCTGAAAGATCAGAAACTGTGTTTTCCCTCTCTGTGGCACTGTGGGATTTGTCATTTGTGACTCTGTAAGGATGTAGGATTTGGGGAGCTGCGACCATCTGGATGCATTTTGGCATCTGTTTTATTTCATTTATTGGTCCATGCAGGTCTGTCCAAACAAACAAAACAAAGCCCTTTAGCAACATTTTGACAACTTCAATGATGATAATTTTAATCTACTGATAGCTATGAACATCTTGCATGGAGTCCATTAATTTTTCATTGATTTCATTGCACAAAGAGATTAGGCAGACAAAAATAAAATTTAAAAAAGTGTTAATTAAATACATTATATCTGACATTTGTAACATGCTTTTTTTAAAGTTCAAAGTTACCACGAAGTAGTACGTATCTGGATTACAAATGGCTGAAACTTTTTTAGGGAAAAATGAAAGCATTTACTTTTTAAATGACTAATATTATCTCATTTTGATATTTTATTACTGCAAGTTCAGAGTATGAAGGAAATTATAGCTTGATCCAGATAAGTTGAAATGAGATATAACAGCGACTCTCTGTTTGCTGCATAATGTTCTATCAACATCTATTATTTACAAGTTGAATTTTGTAGTCTTTTTTTTATCATCCCATTAAAATAAAGACTGATCTTTTCATCATAAATTTAATTAAATGCATTATATCTAGATGTCTTTATAATTGCATTTTGAGAATATTATATTTTAGCTGCAAATATCCCTTGCTATTGATAATAAAATTTGGACTTTACTGCGGTCAAATGGAAATAACAATTTTTTATACCATTCTTAGCTCAAAGTAAATGATGCAGAAAACAAAAACAGCAACAACTGATGGTTTATTTGCTTCACTTTTGTTTTTTATACTTCTCCTGTTGAGGTCTGGAAGGTACAATTTCAGAAGCTTGAAAACCAAGTGCAGGGAGAGAGAGAGACCATAGTGTTGCAGTGTCATTTCAGTGAAATTCTCAGATAAAAATATTCTCAAGTTCAGTTTTTCTGTTTAATTTTTTCGGTTGCTTTTTTAATTTTAGTCAAAATTTAATTTCCCACTAATCCATGATGTCTGAATTAAGTAAATGATATTTTCAGTATGTTTAATAATTATCGGGGTGTTTTCTACTGAGTTCCCAGGCAGGGCCAAGAAAATAAAGCGACCGGTCCAGTTGAAGCAAAGTCTCCTGAGTTTGTGTGAGTCCTTTAAGAGCAAAATCTGCTGGGCATGACCCTGAATCTCTGCACTTTTCTGGGATCCTGTGTCTTGAGCTGCTTTTAATCCCAAAATTCGGTCTTGCTGCTAAAAAAAGTGGCCTTTGTGATGGCTGCAACTAAAACTTCACTTATCTGTCACTGGGGGAAGGGTTCACCGTCATACGGGGGGTTTTGTTAAGAGTTTCTTGCAGCATCACTGCCCCGAGTGGTGTTGGCTGTTCCCTGTAAGTTGTGGGGGAACAGGACACCTTTCCCTTGGTGCTGCCACCTTGGATCATCCCAAACCTCGAGTCCTGCGCTCGATTTTGGGCCCTCACTAAAAGAGGGACATTGAGGAGCTGGGGAAAGGTCTGGAGCATCAGGAGCAGCTGGGAAAGGGGCTCAGCCTGGAGAAAAGGAGGCTCAGGGGGGACCTTGTGGCTCTGCACAACTCCCTGACAGGAGGGGGCAGCCGGGGGGTCAGGCTCTGCTCCCAGGGAACAGGGACAGGAGGAGAGGGAACGGCCTCAGGCTGGGCCAGGGCAGGTTTAGATTGGATTTTAGGAAAAATTTCTTCCCAGAAAGAGGGAAGCACTGGCACAGGCTGCCCAGGCCGGAAGGTTACGCCTGATAATCCTGGAGGTCCTTTCCAACCCTGATGGTTCCATGATCTCAGTGTCCCACATGGATTCACTCATGAAGAAATGCCTCTGGTGTCCAAGTCATCCGGGACAAGGATGAATCCTCCTTTGCAGCCCTTCCTGTGGAAAACCCTCCTCATGCCTCAAGTCTAGAAGACTGAACCCACCCTTGATGAAGAAAGTGCCATTGGAATGACATCAGAATGGTGGATTTCCTGCATTTCAGAGGGAGTGGGACCTCAATTATTTATCCTCTGAGGCAATATAGCTTATAGCAAGCAAAGTGATATTGTGGAAAAAAAATATAATTCCATGTTTCCACATTCATTTTCTTCATTACCTTCGATTTATATTAACTAATTTCCATGTGCTCCTTTCTCACCTTAGCTGGTTGCAATCTTCAATTATCTTAATTTAACCAGAAATCTCCAGATAGGTCACAGCTCTCATGTTTAATGAAAAATGAGTGAAAGAGGCTTAATAGAAATTCATAAGTTCCTGATGTTCTTTGGAGTAACACATACATTATTTAGTTCTGAGTGATGCTCTACACATTTAACCATATTTAGGCTGCTAATTGTACTGGATTTAATGTCCCTGTGGGAGTATCCTTCACAACACAAGACAGCTTCTCACTGAACTCCCTGCATTGCTTACCAAAGCAAAAACCACTCCTGGATATTGATTACTCCTAATATTCAGAGTTTTAATGGCAGAAGAATGCTTTGTAGAATAAACCAGAAAATCCTTAATTACTTTTAATGTTCCCTGAACTGCCCTAATTCAAGATAAAGAGATAAGGAGACAATTTCTATAATGTTTGAAAGTGTGGTGAAATATCTAATTTTTTTTGTTCAATCATTGTGGATATTTGTCTTCAACCCTTGGGGTCACTAATTCCAGTAGGAGTTGAAGGTGCTTCCGTGCTGAAAATGAGATCCTCTCCCTTTCTTTTTGGTCTTTTCTGACTTATTTTACACTGGGAAGGCTCTAATAACAAACTCTGCAAACTCACTGGTGAACTAAATTAGGCAAGGAAATGTTATTTATTCCAGAGTGCCTGATCCAAATTGGCTTCAAAGGGATGTTCTTCCTCTGGAATTTTGAGTCTTTTCGCCCCAGTATGTGATCGCATTTGACGTTGTTCAGGGCACTGAACTGGAGAGGGGAAATATTGGTATTCCAAGGGGAGAAAAAAGAGCCAACAAGACGAAATTGAAAAGCGAAAAAAGAGAAAGGCTGAACTTTCCCTTCAGTCATTAAATTATGTCAAAAATATTGAAGCACAATATGTGGCTTGGCTACAAATAATATTTTTTTAAAGAAAAATATCAGTGGAATATTGCATTTATTCTGCAAAATCCATATGGTAGCGAACATTCTTTCAGTGAAAATGATGGAAGATGTTTTTTGAAACCATTTTTAAAAGTCAAAAATTTTCAACAACTTGACTTTTTGTAAAATCCTGGTGACCTACATATAAAAGTAAACATAGAGGCTTCTTTTAGGTAAGAAACTCAGTTTTCAAAACGTTAGTTTTGATGATTTTCAAAGTTTTGCACCACTGAACTAATCAGTGTTGTACGACTTAACTGCTATGGATTTCTAAGCTAATTGACGAAAGCATTTTGGGGTAAAAATGTTCTTTTTATTATATTTTAATTCTGTTTTAAAGGAATTGGTTTTCTACCTAAAACGTATTCAAAATTCAAGTGTTTGCTATCAACTTGTGGAGAAGCTAAGAACTAAAGTAATTTAAAATTACATGTTTTGTTTGATCCTGTTAATTGCCACACAACTGAGACCTTAGGCCAAGAGAAAACAATATTATAAAAGAGTTCTGAAGACCCCTAAAAATTAAAATGGCTCCACTCACTAATAACTTATTTCTCCTGTTATTAAAACTTTGAGACATAGAAATACCAGAAGAGTACCTGATCCATTAAAACTTGTGGGGTTTTTTTCCAAGCGTTTCTTAAAACCAGCTCAAAACAGATCACACAGAAAACACAGGAAAAAAATGGTATATCTTCTTCCCAGTGGGAAATGGAAGTAATTGGCTTATAAGGCATCAGAGAAGGTCACTAATTTAGGTTTAGTGGCCTAGAGGAGGTCAGCAGTAGAACCAGGAAACCTGTTCACATAATCAGATCCTAAATTTGATGCTGGAAATATGACTTGATTCTTGTCACCAATTAACACCACTTTGCTTTTTTCATTTTCACCTGCTGCTTCTAAGAAATCCTAACTTGGAATTTTCTTCCTGAACATGAGAAATTACTCAGATTTTCTTTCCTAAAATCCATTGAATATTCCAATAATAATGCAGTGATTGTACATTTAGATTTCCTGAAATTTCTGTCTTTATGGGGGAATTTTAAGGTGGAATTCATGTTGCCTATCTTCAGATGCCTTCAACGTGGATTTTAATGACCGAGTCAGCTGTTTCAGGCTGCATCTGCATTAATGTCTTAATTCAAAACAATTTAGGTTGGTTTTATTTTTCCAGAGAGACCCTAGTGAAACACTAATTAACCCTAATTAACCCTAACCCAATATTATAAAGCATTGCAGAGCAGGTTCAGAAATTCCACAGAAATTCAGTGGCACTACCAGCAGGAAACTGGGATACATTTTGAATCATGTGAAGGTACTCAAAACACTAAACAAGTACCTAAAAATCTACGTAAGTATTCTTCCTGCTGCTTTATGATAATATTAAAATATTTGTTTACATCTTCACCATTTATTTTCTACTCTTTATAAAATCTTTCTGGTCTAAGAACACCACTAAAAGAATAAGTTACTAAAAACATCTTTTTAGATGTCAGAGCTGAAAATGAAGTTCTAACCTGAAGCTTCACCTGTGTGGATTCCTCTTCTTCATTAGAATAAAATATTTTATCCCGAAGATTAGGATGTTTCTGTGACTACTGAGGCTGATATATACACTGAAATCAAAGGGATTCATGGATGTGCATCCCAAAAATCCTGAGCACAACAGCAGCTGAGGAGATTTGGCACATCTCATAAATCACTCAGTCAACAGCAGACAGGATTATACCTTCACTGCAAACCTCTGACACATTTCTTTATGGAATCTCTATCCTACACTGGATCATCCCTGGGTATTTATATCATTACAGAGCCTGGGAAAAATGATGCCTTGTTCTGATAATGTCATTTTAGTTCTGGCAAAGAAGAAATCTAGACAGGCTGGTGAAGCGATACAGCATTTCTTGTGTAGTTCTAAGTTTGATGCTTATTTATCTGCAAAACTTCTGCCATAAATAAAGCTAATATTTCACGTGACAATGGAAATTTTTAAGAGTGCCTGAATGTGCACAGAGATACTGACAAATGAAATAGCAGTGAAATAACAGAATTTCTTACAGAAACTGCAGTGTTGTTTTTGCTGCTGCGAATGAGGGCTGTCTCAGTTGAAGAATTTTCTCAATGTGGTACAAAGAATGTTTAGTAAAAAGGAAACTATTTTAAAAATATCTGTTGGATCTAATAGTTATACATTGCTCCAAATGTCTGTAGAGTAATTAATTAAATACAATCCAGTCACATCACTCAATCCCTTCATAGATCAGCTAAGTTTGCTCTTGGAACAAGCCCCTTTTTCCCCCTTTTGTTAAATACTCAGAATTTTCTAACTAAACTTATTATTAGAAACCTTCTGGGTTTTCACGGAACTAACAAATAATGGTTAATTTAAATTTCTTGCCCTTGTGCCATTGTTACCATTCCACAGGAGATCGTGCTCCTTCTCCAGTGACCATCCTTTAATTATTGCATCTGTGGAAAACAACTGCATCTCCTCCCACACTTTGGTTTGCTTGGGTGGAAAAAGAAAAGCCAAAACCATCTGTCACCTACACTTCACAAGGGAAGGGACTCCAATTTCTAACATTCCTGCCACCTCTCCTCTGCATCCGCTCCAGCTGGAATTAATCCTGAAAGCAAGGGCTGTATGAAATGCTCAATGCAGAAAGCAAGGGCTGTATGAAATGCTCAATGCAAGGTTTAAATAGTGCCTGGCATAACATTGATAATTCCCAGTAATTGGACAAAATGCTCTTTCTGATACATCCTAACATTTGCCTTTTCCATGGCTTTACCAAAGTGGTGGATTGTCACATAATCATCAAAACAGGAGATAGGAAAAGTCCTATCGGTCCTTTCTGCTTGGCTCTTCAAATGTACAAATCCATTCTATTTCTTTCTTTATTAATTTTTAAGTGAATAATACAATATTTATTAAATAAAGGGCAAGAGAAGTATAAAGGTTAATATTCCTGGAGGTTCTGTAGGACATGACAAAATGAGTTGAGAGTGTCCAGAGCCAGGACTGAGCAAATCTTGGGAATCAGGGTTCTGCAGGTCAGCAGCAAACCCAAAAAATGGGGAAAAACACTGGGAAAGTCTGAGTAATGTTGGGTCAGGAATAAAGAATAAAATGTTCTTAAATGCAAAATAGGATTCCTTTTGATGGTCAAGGAAAAGCTTTCTGCTTTTTGCCACTTAAAAAGAGCTAAGTTTATTCTTTTATCTACATTTCAGGTTTTTTCAGCCAAAGTGCTGCTACCAGTTCTGTGAGTAAACAAAGAAACCAAAGAGAAAGAGGGAAAAAGAAGAGGAGAAAATAAAGACAACTTTAAGAAACCTAATTTACCCAGGGAAAATGGCTCCTGGACAGAGGCTCTAAAAAGCATCCTTAAAATTCAGATGCCTTCCCTTCATCCATAAGCACCAACCAAACCATGCATTTGAACATTTAAAATGACCCTACCAGTTAAATTAAGAAATTCATCTTAACAGCATTAGTAGAGTTAAGTTCACTTTACATTGAAATTAAATATCTATATTGGTGTTGCAAGTTGTGAAACTGAAAAATGTTCCAAAATCCTCAGTTTGGGGTGGGGATTTTTTAAAATCGTATGTTAGGAGCATAAATGTTTTAATAATTTACTTCTCTCATTCAAAATTTGGCTATACCACCAAAAAACCCCCTCCTCTGGAGGTTATGTTAGAGGACAACCCAGGCTGATAATGATCTGCACAAGCTATTTATATTTTTCAGGCTTTCTGGAAAGGCAGAAGGCTTTTTAGCAGAGCACAGAGAAAAAAAATCCCAAATTGTTTGTATTTGTAGCAATAAGAATGATCACTGGAGCAATATCAAACACTTACAATCCCCCTTCCTGTCTAGTCTTTTATCAAGTGATTTAAAAATGACTCATGTAATTTAAATTCTCCATTAAAAAAGCGAGTTGTGTTGTTCTCTGAAGCTTCCAGCTGCAAGATATGATTGCAACATGATTTGTTACATGCAGGAAAATAATTGATCAAACCCCGAGTTCCACAGAGCCATCAGTCACACCAGCACCTGAGTGGGAAAAAACTCCATAAATTCACAGGTTCTGAGTTATGTCTGTGCCTTGGTGTGGGATGAACAAGCTGCTGATAAAAACAGCTGCAAACAAAACTATATCTCAAAAAATAAAGGGTATTAATCCATGACAATCCCGGGAGGGTGCAAAGAAGACAATTAGTGGAAAGGATACTGTTGAAGTAAGGCAAATCCATACAAATTATGCAGAATCATCACTTATCAATTGAAAATTAACCCAGAATTTCTGACAACCAGCAGAAAACACAGCCCAGCAATTCGATGTTCTCACGACAGCTGCAGTTTGTAGTGGCTGCTTGCACAGAATGTCCTAAATTGTTGTTATCTGCTGCAGTGGCTCCATCATTTCCCACAGATTTGGGAGACTTCTCAGGAAATATGGGGCTGCCCCTGGATCCCTGGAAGTGTCCAAGGCCAGGTTGGACACTGGGGCTTGGAGCGACCAGGGATAGTGGAAGGTGTCCCTGCCCTTGGCAGGGGGTGGCACTGGGTGGGCTTTAAGGTCCCTCCTGATGAATTGTCCCTTTCCACCCTCCCTGGAGCCCCTTCAGACCCTGGAAGGTGCTGTGAGGTCTCCACACAACCTTCCCTTTGGTGCCTAAAGAGGCCAAACCAGAAACAGAGACCAGACAGGAGTAAGGGAATAAAGGTGGATATTTATTTGAAAGGCCTTCAGAGGTACACCCTGGGCAGGCCAAAGGCTACACCCAAGATGGACCCCGAGTCACGAGTTCTTCACACTTTTATAGCTTTGGTCCATTTGCATCTCAACCCAATTTCACCACTTAAACTTTAGCTAATGATGTAATTTCCCCTCAGCTTGCCCCCCTTCTCAAGATGCTGGGTTACACATTTTGGGCCTAGGCCGGGCTGGGTGTCCTTGGAGAGCAGCCTGGAGAGGCTTTGTTCTGTCTGTCTCAGCATGAGAGAGCAGCAGCTCACAGGCTACAGGACACTGCAGAGTTACACACTGGGAATGCAGAATTTGAAACATATAAAAGTTAAAACCTAAGGCATCACCTTCTCCAGGTTGAACAGTCCTAGCTCTCCCAGCCTGGCTCCAGAGGGGAGGTGTTCCAGCCCCCTCAGCAGCTTGGTGGCCTCCTCTGGGCTCTCTCTGACTACCCCTGTACCTGTTGGATGGCTTTGTCCTTTCCCTTTTCCCAGGAAGAGTGCTCTGTTCTGCTGATGCCACCAAGAGGTGGAACGCCACACGGTTAAGGCCTAAATTTCTATTTAAACCACATTTCCTGCAGCTCCAGGATTCCTCCCAGCCTTGGCTCTGAGGGCTGCGTGCCCTCCAACACTGGCAATCCAGCAAGGTCTCCTTAAATCCACAGCCTCGCAACCTTGGCAGAGTTCTTTTTCCGAGTGCCCTATCCTTCGTTTTCATAATTGGTAGGGCAGAGGAGACTAAATTCAAAGTCGGGATTAATTTAGGTGTGCTGCCCTCATCTGCATGTCCTTAATTCAGGCTGTGCACTGCACTCAATTATGGGTCACTTCTAGGGAGATTGGACCAGAAGTGGGGAACGAAGGAGGCCAAGAGCTGAATCTCAGGAAGAAATAGATTGACCTGCTAAAACAGGAGAAATTATTCTGAAGGATTTATATTCAGACATAATGTTCAGTCACAGAAAGTACAGAATTAATATATTTATATCTGTATAACTATATTAATATATAGACATAGATATCTCCTAATTTCAGACAAGGAGATGAAGTAGACACAAGTTTTTAACATGTAATTCTAAAAGTGTATAACCAGGGCTTACTGTTAAATGGAAGACAAAAACCTCGCCTGAATTTGAGCCCTAACTGGGATGAAAATGTTGATTTTACCCTTAATGCCTCATGGCCTGGGAAAACAGATAGTCCTTGCCCTGTCCTGAAAGATGCTCAGGTGCAGAGGATTTTCAGAATATGGGGAAGATTCTGGAAGAGATGTTTCCATAGTCCCTCCTCTTCCTGAACTAGGATGCGCCGAGCCTGGGGCTTCACCTCAGCCCCAAAAGAAAAGGGGTGATCCCACCTGTCTCAACACACTTCACCTAATTGGGCTTATCAGAGGACTTGGAGCCAAAGCAAATGAATATTAATTATACCTTCCTTAATCTCTTTCTCCTTTGTGACATCAAAGTGCTCCAGAACACTGCATTAAACAATTATTTACGTGCATACTGGATGCACTCCAACTTCCCGTCTTAAATATATATGTTTTAGAGTAACAATAAAATAGATCTGGTGAACAAGATGTATTTTTCCCCAATGATTATGCCAACAACAGAGGGAAAAAATAGATGAGGCTGTGAATAATTTATAAATTGGATAGGAAAAATGCAGATTGATCTGTGAATTTATTAAATATTAATAATCCTACAAGCCTGACATGATAACATAATTCAGGATAATGGTGAAGTTAAAGCAAGCCATCTGTGCTGGGTGTTTAGAGCAGAAGGGTTGAATGGAGACCACGATGTTCCTCTAGGTGAAGATTTGACATCCGATCTTCAAGTATCTTCTAAAATTATGAAATATCCTTGGGGTTTTGCCCTCTTTTGTATCTGTTAAAGTGACTATTAAAGAAAGCTAAAGGAATTCTTAATATCCATCAGTTCTCTTATTCTGATGGTCTTAAAGCAGCTTTTATAAAGGCTCATTACTGGGTCCCTGAGAGATAGGGACGTGTAGATCCATTAGAACATAAAGGGTTTGAGGGTGGGATTATCTTCCCAAATATCAAAAATCCCACACTGGGCAGCAAAATCCCCAAACTGAGACCAGAGTTCCCAGTTTAACAACACCTAAAGAGAGAAGAAAGGAAACAAACAAATAAACAGACAAAAAACCTGAACCAAAACCCCACAAAACTCTGTTGTTTCTGCAGTTCATGCAAACACATTAATAGGATGAAATTCCATCCTTATCCCATGGTGCCCCCGGAGCTCATTTGCAGAGCCTGGGATCTCAGACAGATAAGCACTAATTTCTGAGTAGTGCTCATATGGCAACTGCTAAAGTGGCAGCTCCCTGACTCGGGTGTTCTGCTAATAACATTTACTGGGGTTGGCAATCCCATTGATTTCCCATATGTATTAAGGAGAGTGCATTGCTACCTTCCTACTTAAGGTTTATTAAGCAGGCAGGATATTAGAAGTCAGAACTGATTAATTCAGGGCATAAACAATCAATTTAGGTTTTTTTTAGTCTTCTTTTTCTTTTTTTTCCCCCCACAGTCTTGTCCCCAAACACATCCCTATTAGTGCTCTCCTTTCTGGTGACACTTGTTTTTTACTTTCCTTTGTGAGTTTTCACCTTTATGTTAAAGAATGTATTAAACACTCATGGTTTTGTCTTGATTTGTGTCATCAGAGTCACGTTGAGCTCAAGGGTTTGGTGGCAGAGCCTGAAAGGGCTGGAGCAGATAAACTTTGTCATGTCCAGTTCACACCAACAGTGAAAGTATTCAAATTGTGATATAATAATAATAATAAAATAGGTGCGTGTTCTATAGACTCAAATTAGGGGTTTTTACAACAGACATAAAGGGAACATTTATTCTCTTTTCTTTGCATCTATTTTAAGGTCAAGAGCAGCCAGGGAGTAGCCTATAATTTAGGTAAGCCCATTTCAGGGTCCTCAGGGGGAAATTTGTATCGAAGTAGAAAGCGCCTTTTTAACTCTCCTAATTTAAACAGAACTATCTCCTAATGTCCTCCTTGCTCAATAAACTTCTACTGGAAATGCAGCATTCTCTTCTCCTTATTACTTATGGGAAATCAAGGGAATTGCTAACCCCTGGATATGGCATTGCCACAGCCACAGGAGCGGGGATGTGCCAGCGCAGCAGTTGCAGTAGGAGCACTCTTTAGAGGCACTAATTTGTCACAGGATTGGAGTGGGAATGAGCACCTGGAGTGTGACTTGGTAATGATGGAGCTCTGTTCCAATAATGAGCCTGCAGCCTTAGTGGAGCTCATTTTTATAACTTCAGGTAACTTCAAAAGAACCCACTCACTGTCAATGTTGAAAATATAAATAGAGATATTTACATTTATTCGAGATTTTTATGGGTATACATCTATTGCATATCTAAAAGAAGATATTTTACTACTTCAAGACAGCAGTGAAACAACAGAAAGATCATAAGAAGGGTAATAAAAGGGCAAATCTGCCCCATAGCAATTTTCTTTGCCATGTTCATAAGAGAAGAACAAAAGTAAAGTCACAGTTGTACTAAAGGTGATTAAATAGAAAAACAAAGCAAAAGTGCAAAACATTTTGACATGAGAGTCCAGAGCCAGGCTGGGGTGCAATGGGACATGGTGGCCTGGTCATGTCACAGGTCACCAGGTGATGCCTTACGTTTTAGCTTTTATATTTTTCAAATTCTGCATTCCCAGTGTGTAACTCTGCAGTGTCCTGTAGCCTGTGAGCTGCTGCTCTCTCATGCTGAGACAGACAGAACAAAGCCTCTCCAGGCTGCTCTCCAAGGACACCCAGCCCATCCTAGGCCCAAAATGTGTAACCCAGCATCTTGAGAAGGGGGGCAAGCTGAGGGGAAATTACATCATTAGCTAAAGTTTAAGTGGTGAAATTGGGTTGAGATGCAAATGGACCAAAGCTATAAAAATGTGAAGAACTCGTGACTCGGGGTCCATCTTGGGTGTAGCCTTTGGCCTGCCCAGGGTGTGCCTCTGAAGGCCTTTCAAATAAATATCCACCTTTGTTCCCTTACTCCTGTCTGGTCTCTGTTTCTAGGTTGGCCTCTTTAGGCATCAATAACCCCATCAACTCCTGAGTGAGTCGTGATTCTCAATTTCTGCTTTCCTTCAACAGCTCCCGAAATATCTTCTTGCCTTGGACCAGCTGACAGGTTGTTTGACTCCAGCTGCCAGCTATTCTTGAAATCCCAAGGGATTTTACAGTAATTTCATTCTTGAGATGCCTCTCTGTCCACCTATACAATTTTTGCCTTCAGACTGTGTAGATCCTGCTTTCCCTGCATGCTGCACTACAACAGGACATCTCTCTCTTGGTGTTTTTACATTTTCTATTATGCTTTCTCTAGGAGAATCCTTTGTTGCCAGCTATTACAGGAATCCCATTCCCGTTCTCTTCCTAGGGGATTCCTCGCACTCATTTCAGACAACTGAATTTGTCCATGGCAGTCAGTAAAGGGATTATGTCAGGCTACTTCTCCAATTACATGGGGTTTATTCTTCTCTGACTCAAGCAATCAAGGAGTGCATCTTCTTTTTCTGAAGATGCAGTTAGAATTTCTATGGAATAAATAGTGGAGGGGATGTGGCAAAGGAATGGAGTTTATAATGACACGAGGAAAGAAATGTGATTAAAACAACAACCACAACAAAAGGTTGAAACATTTAATTACACACTGCAAGAGATATCATGGTCAGGTGGGGCTGGTGGGATGATATAATAAAGAAACAAAGGCTGGATATTTCTTATATGGCTTATCGACCCGGGAACATCCTGAGCTGCTTTCTGGCAGAACTAAAACAAGGCTTTAGGTTTACAGTTAAATCCCTGGGTGATATTTGTGACATTTTCTGTTATCTTCACCAGCTTCCTTCCAATTACAGCTTGTGATTCTCTGTGTTCAATGTATAAGTCTGTCCTTTGCACCGTCCAACTCCCCAAAGGCTTAAGTCTCTTGTTATGCTCAGATATTATGTTTTAAACCATTAACTTCTTCAAGGCATCCCAAAATCACAGGATCATTTTTTCTTCCTATTTACTCAGCCCAAGTTGAAGGAGATCATTCCTGTGTCATGATGTTCTTCACATCAGGGTTCAGAAGTTAAACCTGTGGGGTGTGGGTTTGTTTGGGCTTTTGGGGTACAAGGGGGAGGAAGGTCCTGTCTCCTCCTCACATCAGAGTTTCCGTCTCTTTTTATGATATTTAACTTTATTAAATGAACTGAATCCATGGTTCTCCTGAGATAAAAGCACTCTCTGATGTTGCAACAAAGAAATCATTGTGGCTTTAGGGGAAAGGGGACACAAGGACTTGTGGCTCCCTGATCTGGGCACTCCCTTTGCCTATTCTTCAGCTCTTTTTAACCATCCTCAGCAAGTCAGTAAACATTCCTGTGTACTTCTGATGGAAATTTTTCTGAATTCATAAGCCCAAAGCATTCTTCCAGTCCTGGAATAAAACTTTATGGTCCTTAAAAGGGTCCCTTCTCTTGCAAAAAAAACCAAAAAACAAAAAACAAAAAACAAAAAAAACTGCACATTTAGAGTCAGAAAGAAACTGTAAAATCATATTTTTTCCACACTCCTAATAAATCAAAATCACTTAATTGTAGCAGATGTCAACATCAATCATACTAATTAGAGTGCTATAGCAGTAAGTGAATCAATGATGGCCTAAGAAAAGTTGGATGAACACAGTTAATGAACTCTTTCCTGTTCTCCAGTAAGAGAAAGGCTCGAAAATCCACAAGATGCATTTCTCTGTTGAATTTTATGCATTGATTGTATTCCAAAAGCAACGACCCAGTGAGAGGCCTTTAGAACTTTTCCTCGGGAACTACCCTGCACTGATCAGCCTTTGATATAAATGAGTTATAATGAGATAAAGAGTGCATTTAAGTGTCTAAAGTGGAGGTTCTGAGCACTTCCTCTCACTTGTAAATGCTACCACAGCTCTTGCTGATGATGCTGTAGTGGGCTGACCCTGGCTGGTCACCAGGTGCCTCTTTATCACCCCTCCATCAACAGGACAGGGAGGAAATATGATGAAAAACTCTCCTGGGTCAAGATGAGCACAGGGAGATCTCTCACCTATTAATGTCACGAGCAGAAGTCTTGACTTGGGGAAAGTAATTTAATTTATTGCCAATTACTTGTAACAGAGGAGGAGAGTATGAAATACAACAAAACTAAAATCCCCTTCCTCCTACCCTCCCTTCTTCCCAGGCTCAATTTCACTCCTGACTCTTCTGCCTCCTCTGCCCAAGTGGTCTCTTTCTTTGTCATCCACACCTTTCATCAGTGTCCTCCTACTGTTTATGGCAGTGTCCTTGATGAAATTGTAAATCATTGCCCTTCTAAGATATAATCAATCGATTCAGCAGCTCGTGCTCCCTTAAGGTACGACTTAAAAGAGCTAAATGCATTACACAACTTTCCCAGAGATCTGTACAGGTCATTTCCATATTGCTGTGTCACCATGTGTCTCTTTTTCATAAATATACACATTTTTCTAAAGTTCAGAAATGATTACACAAAATAATAATAGTTAGATCTTGTCTCAGGCAGTGTGACCATGTCTAAATTCCCCAGCAGACTCACCCTGGCTACTCAAAACTTCCATCATCCTGAAGATATAAATGGGATTTTGGTTTCTTTTTTACTTGGGTTTCTATTTCAGTTCAGCCCACGAGTATTTAAAGCATTTTTTAAAGATTACTTCTGCACTTTTTTCCCTTTAAAGATTTTCCTTCGGCTTTAATGAACAGTGTGGAGACTGCTTCCTTTCACCAGGAAGGAAGGATGAAGCACCACACTGGTTCTGTCTCCTGCTCTGCTTTGCCCTTCTTGTTCACCTATGCCTTAATTTCCCCAAATATAAACAGCAAATAATGTCCATATACATATTTGTTCCTGGAGACGATTTCTACTGAAATTTTGGCTGTGAAACTCAGCAATCCCTAAACACTCTAGTCTTTTAGAACAGTGTAGTGTAACAGCTTCAGAATTCCCCTGCAGTTAGGGGAAAGCCATAACTGAAATGAAGCCTAGTACATAATAGGCAATACTAAAAGAGCTCACAATTACTGTAATTTTACATTTAACTCACTCTCAGCTTATAGAAAAAAAATCAAGCAGTAGCTCCTTGTGCTGTATGGCTTTGTGCAGCTTCCATTAGAAAATGTACAAACAGCCTTGTTATGTGAGACACAAAACACTTCCCCAAATGTCATCTCAAGCTCATTACTGGCAGAATGAGAAAGCTCTCTAATGTGATTGCTCTTTCTTCATAACAAAGGCAAAAATCACCTGTTCCTTGGAGTCTGAAACGAGATGTGATTGGAGTCAGATGAAGTGCTGCTGCTGAATATTCACTTGCACTGGCTGTGCGTGTGTAAGGCTGTGTTAAAATGTGTAAATTTAATCTGCAGTGATCACTTCTATTCATCGGGGAAGAAAATCGTAGAATTATAAAACCACAGAGTGGTTTGGGTTGGAGGGATCTCAAAGCCTATCCAGTGCTGCCCCTGCCGTGGGCAGTGACACCTTCCACCAGCCCAGGGTGCTCCAAGCCCCGTCCAACCTGGCCTTGGACACTTCCAGGGATCCAGGGGCAGCCATGGCTCCTCTGGGCACCCTGTGCCAGGACCTTCCCACCCTCCCAGGGAACAATTCCTTCCCAATAGTCCATCTATCTACTACTCTCTTTCAGTTTGAAGCCCTTGCCCGTTGTCCTGTCCCTCCAGGTCCTTGTAAAAATTCCCTCTCCAGCTTTCTTGTAGGCTCCCTTCCATTCCACACTTGGAGAGTCGTGTGAAGTCAATGTCAAACTTACACAAAGCCATAGCCCACCCCTGGTGACCATTTAAATAGAAAAAACCTCTTGCTACCCATAAAAATATTGTTTTTTATTAGTTTAGCTTGAGTCAATTGAACTGTTTCATAGATGGCTCATTCCTCAATTGTAATTTGAGAGTTTCCTTCAGTTTCCAGAAGGATTAGATCAGACTCACTGGGTTTATCTCATGTGTGCACCTGCCATGGATACACACACTGGGCCAGTTCAGAAACACTGAATTTGGGAGAAAGTCCAGATGGACCTTCCTGATTGCTGCCCGTGTGTCTGTGAGATGTCACATTCACAGGTGCTAGAGAGAGTGTCGGGGTGGCCAAGTCCCACGTAAACCTGGGGAAACTGGAGCAGCTCTGGTGTAAAAATTACACTGAAAACTGAAAGCCCTCGGTGACTGTGAGCTCACTGAACTCACTGTGGCCTTTCAGTGCTTAAAGGGAACTCGTGTAAGGGAGATGAAGAGAAACTTTTTACAGGATAGGAAAAGGGGGAACAGTTTTAAACCAAAATAGGGGAGATTTCAATTAGATGGCAGGAGAATTTCTTCCCTGTGATTGTGGCAAGGCCCTGGCACAGGGTGCCCAGAGAAGCTGTGGTTGCCCTTGGATCCCTGGAACTGTCCAAGGCCGGGTTGGATGGGGCTTGGAGCACCCTGGGCTAGTGGAAGGTGTCCCTGCCCATGGCAGGGGGTGGCACTGGATGGGCTTTGAGGTCCCTTCCAACCCAAACCATTCCATGATTCTATAAACACCATTAAGTGTCTTATTTATCTTTCATCACTCCTTTGTTCACTTTTGTCCAATTCTCTTTTTGATGCTGTGCTGAGAGTGAAACAAAGACCTATTGTTCAGAGGAGATATTTAATGACTACTCAGCACCTAGATCAGGGCTGCAGTGGTGTGAATTTGCTTGATTTTAAGCAGGATCCTTCCTTTTCTGATGTTTGCCTTGGCATGAGGAGATAAACCCACATTTATAAGAATATAAAAATACAAGGAAAGCAAACACACTGAATACTTTAGAAGATGGAGCTGTATGAATTGTCAACAATTCCAAAGCTTTTCAGGCAAAACGCAAAGTCTTTGAAAGTCTTTGCTTGGTTGAGTTTTGCATGTTTTTCACGTAATGCTCAGATGCTCCAAAAATACTTTCACAATATGGGACCTTCTAATTCAAAGCAGAAGAAATTCATCTGTGACAATCAAAAATCCAGGGGAGTACAAACCCCTCTCACGGCGTCTGATTCTAGAACCATCTATCACTTCAAGCTGCTGTGACTTCTCTTACTGGTGACATAGTTCATAATAAGCTGAAAATAATAAGTATCAAGCAGAGTCAGATGAAAATGCAGGCTAGGACAGAACTATGGATCCCTGTATCCAATGTAATTAGGGCTGCAATGTGCTAACCATGGAAATGAAACTGGTAATAAAATAGGAATGTTATTTTCCATGACATAATGAGCAGCCTGCATACTTTAATAACCACTAACTTAATGAGTTTGGAAGCAATGAAATCCTTTACTAGGATTAGGAATATAGCAGAGTTATATTTACCTCAGGTGTATTTCCCCTCCTGTGTTAATTAGAAAAATAAAAGGCAAACTATAAGGAAAAAAACCATAAAAACTTAGGCTAATTTATCTATCTCAGAAACAAAAGTCATGGCATGTTTATTCTTGAGAAAACAATAAAAAAACTTATTAAACAAATGTGACAAACACCATACATTAAAATATTATGTTGTTTGTATTCTGAATGAAAGCAAGAGATTAATGAGCTGTAATATAATTAGTGAGATGTGGTATAACCAGGCAGGGCAGGTCCCTCTGTACAACATAGCCTGGCCAGGATTCAGCAGTATTTTTACACTAAAAATCAATGCATCTCTACAGCCATTTCTCTTCATCAGAGAGCTGCTGAAGTATCCTATTCAAAACCAGGTTTTTAAAAGGTGCCACTCTTTTCAGTTTGCTTCTTCCATGAAAGTGGAAAACACCCTGTTCTCCCAGCTCCATCCTGCAAGCCAGGGACATGGGAGAAGATCTGCCAGAGCCAAGCCTTTTGTATTCCGTACATTTTACAAATTGTTAAAATTCCCTTTTCTTAACTAAAAAAATAAAGAAACTGTGGCTAATTCTCAACCCATGGGAATAAGGAATAGAGGTGATCTAGGTATTTAAGTACTGCAAGAGCAAAAGTCCTTTTTTTTTTGGTGCTGGCAGTGCCCTGCCTTGGTCAATGTCCAAATCCTGAGCTGCTGTATGTCAGCATAATACTCCACATCAGGTGAAGTTTTAACCTCAAATGTTTGAGTCTTCCAATTCTGTCTTTAATAACAAATAAGAATTTTTACAATGATTAGCAACGGTGGGGGTTGGATGTTCAAAATGCTTAGGATTAAACAAGTTGCCATACAAATACAATTGAGTAATATATTTCCCTTTCCCCAGACTGATAACTAATGATTTTTCAGAGAACTCTTTCACTTTTTCTGTTCAATTTGTTCAGAGTAAGATTTGTGCACAGTGATGTTCAGGCGTGTTTTGACTTGCTTGACTTCTCTGATCCTTCTGATCCTGGCAGTTGCACAAAAATGAGTTACATTCCCACTTTATCCTAAAATGAAGTATAAAAGCTCTCCTTCGTCTCAGGGAGAGAAAAATCAGATTCTGACACTGACCCTTGTTCAACAAAACTCGAACAGACAGAGGGGTATCAGCCATGCCATCTGCATTTGGATTGTGGTTTCTCCTTCTTTCCGTAACAAAGAGGTGTGCAACACGTTAACCTTGAAGTTTGACCCATTTTTCTCTCACACTTGCACGCCCCCAGAAAGCACACAGGTGTTTGACCTTCTCTGGCTCAGGTGCTCCATTATTCCAGACGTAGCCTGTGACAACCAGAGTTTTCCATGAGATGGAGTGTGCTTTGACTCCTGCTACAGGAATCAGTTTTCGGGCTGAAATATTTCTCCAGAGAAGTGTCATGATACAATCTTGGCAGCTCATTTATTCTGCGGCGACTCCTCTTTCCAAGAGCATCTATGAATGTATTCATAGACAATATTTCACCCTGAAACTGCTTGAAAAGGATGCAGAACAGAGCGCCCTGTTTTCGTGCTGAAAAATATGCAGCTAAAAGAGGCTCCCTCCTTTGTTTAGCACTTCCAGCATTTGTACACCCTGTTCTGCAACGAGACTCTAATCCATGCTCTTGTCACTGAGTGCATCAGAGAAAAATAACTTTATTCATTAATTATGCTTTCACTTGCACTGATCCCAATGTGGTTGCTTTGGACTAAGCCATCATCGTAAATTAGCCCTTCTATCACATATTACAAAGAATGAAGATTTTTTTCTGTGGGGAGAAGAGAGATATTGATGGTTTTAATTTAGGAAAAAGAAAATGCACGTACAAGTCTGTTCTTTGGTCATTCTCTGAAGTGTGTGGCTGAGAGAAATTGTTTTTTCCAGGTGCTTTTTCTCATTTGTGCCTCTTTCACAACTCCTATTGTATTAACTGCACAGGGCTTGCTTACTCAAGGGTCATACACTGTGAGTACATCTGAATGAATTCTGAGTAATAAAAGATGAGAGCCCCTCTGGACTTCATTTAAAGTTTGCTGCTCAAGAGGCTGGAAACTCGCTGTGTTTTCGCTCCTTCCTCAAGTATTCCCAAAAGCTCCAATCTCAATAGATCACTTGGGAGCCTGAAATGATATGTCTGTTGCCTACCAGCCTTGGAGCTGAGAGGAGGGAAATTGAGGTCTCGACCTGGACGTCCAAGTCTGTATGGAAAAGGCTGCTCACCAAATGCCATCTATATTAGGATCTCTCCTGCTTATTTCAGCTTGTTGGGAAATTACATGTTCAGTAAGTGTTGTCCTTGAAGTGTCTCCAAGACTTGCTGAACCTCAGCGTTAACCTTTCGCCAGCCTGAAAATCGACCATTTATTTCTTCTCTTTGTTTTCCACCTCTTCCAGCTGGTTTCTAATCCAGGCAGACCTTCACCTCCCACCTCAGCGCCGCTTTGTTCCCACAATCTCCTTTGTTGCAGACTTTTTGAAAGTCCAGACAAATCACGCCAACTTTTCCCTTCATCCTCTCCTTCCCAGACATTCCAGGGATTGCAGCGGATTAGCAGCAAGGTGGGATGTGCAGTGTTGGGTACTCAGTCAGCACAGCCAAACCATCAGCAATATTTCAGGGGTTTGAACTGAGAAATTTAGAATCATAGAATCATTATTATTAAGGAAAAAAATATCCGAAAATACCAAGTTCAACCTTTGACAAATCCCACCAAGCCCAGTAAATTGTTTCATAAAATGTCATATCCACTCATTTTTTGGACACCTCCAGGGATGGTGACTCCACCACTGTCCTGGGCAGCCTGTTCCAGTGCTCATCCACTCTTCCAGTGAAGAAATTTTTGCTAATATCCAACTGGAAACTCCCCCGGTGCAACTTGAGGCCGTTTCCCCAGGAGGAAGCAGAGCTTAGAGTGAAAGTGTAATTTGGCACCTGATGAATGACCTTTCCCCCTGGTAAAATAAAACCTGGTGGTGTGGAGCAGAGATGTTGTTTTCTCTGAAAAAATAAGAAGTTGAAGTGGTTTTTGTGAATCCAGACACACCTAAAGGTTTCTTTTGCTTGATTTCATCAAGCCCCGTGAAGACACAAGACACTAACAGAAAACATGAGGAGTCCTCTTGCAGTGAGAGTGGGATGGATTCACGGATAAGCAATAGGGCAGTTAGATCAGATTAATTTTAAAAAAATGCGTTTTAACTTCTTTAAGTTTTCCAGTAAAGAATAAAAAAATAATTGCAAATATTCATCACCAAACCAGTGCTGTAGAGGAAAAGAAAAAACCCAAACCAAACAAAATAACCACCACCAAAAAAAAACCCCAAACACCAGCGACAAAAACCAGAATAGAACAGACAAAAAGAATGGAAAAAAATAATTCCTCTCCCCTCTTCTGCTTTTCACTCTCCCTAAGCAGTCAAAATATTGTCCAGCATATTATGAAAATCTTTTGGGACAAGATGATGGAAATCCCCTAATTTCATATTTTCCCCTTGATTCCCATTTTGCTATGTCTGTACAGAAATTTGGCATTTCCAGTACCAATGCCAAGATAATCGTGGCCTCAAGGGGTGTTACTGGTGCGGCCCTCAAGGTGCTGTTGGCCCTGCAAGACTTCACTGGCCAAAATACCCTTTCAGTTACCTCTGAAGATTGCAACTGCCCCTTACGTGGCTGTGAAGATCCAAACACCTCCCAGCGTCCTGATGGACATTTTTGTTGCCTCGTCCCACTTCTTCTCCACATTCAGCAGTTTCGCATGCCCCGCCCTAAGTAGTTTCCCACCCCCTGTCTGGTCAGCTCAGCTGAGGGCAGGATCTGCTCAGCACTTCTAGCTGGTAATTGTGTTCAGGAAGTATTTGGTGAAATATTTGTGGGACTGCTTAAAGAACCTATTCCTGTTAAAGGCTGAGGAAGAAACACCTCCTGGTTTCTCCATTGGGATAAACTAATTACTGTGTTCTCAACATGGTTTAGTTTGGAGGAAAAAAATTCTTATTTTCACTGGGAATGCAGCTAAAACCAGTAGATAAGGAGAAAGGTCTCGACTGTGGACATTCAGTCCACATATTCTTGATCCAACATATGGACCTTTGCCAGGAACAGAAACAGGTCAGCGTTATTTAGCCTCTGACCCAGACAGTCTTTGTCTTGATGCTCTCTTACAGCTCCTCCTGAGGGGCAGCTCCAATCTCTGATCTCTGTGACAAGGACAGGACCCAGGGAATGGCTGGAGCTGTTGCAGGGGAGGGTCAGGCTGGAGATCAGGGAAGGGTTCTTCCCCCAGAGGGTGCTGCGGCACTGAACAGGGAATGGGCACGGCCCTGAGGCTGCCAGAGCTCCAGGAGGATCCATTTGGACACCGCTCCCAGGGATGCACAGGGTGGGATTGTTGGGGTGTCTGTGCAGGGCCAGGGGTTGGACTGGATGATCCTTGGGGTCCCATCCCACTCTGGATATTCTGTGATTCCATAATTCAGATTTCAGCTGGTGAATACATAAAACCCACCCCTCTGCTGGGTTACCCATTTGGGCACCATTAGCAGGGAACAGAAACTCTGCCAGCAGGACATGCAGGACTTTGAAATAAACCCAGTATTTATTGTCTGACACACAAAAGGCAGGCCAAGGACTCTGAGACTCTTCAATACCCAGGTCCTGGTGTTGCCATCCTCCAGCAACTCCATCCCAGACACCCCCAAGGACCTGAACCAACAATCCCACAGCTCCTGGTCCCCGCTGATCTCCCTGGTTTTTCCCTGGTAACCACTGAATCCCTCTTCATGTAGGTGATTTTCCTCCTGAATCCTTCAGCTCCTACCATTCCCCACCTCACTGTGAGACCTCTGGCCACAATTTCACCTCTCTCCTTCTCCTGCAGGTTTCACAGCTCGGGCTCTCAGCTCAGCAGTTTTCTCAGTGGCCTGAGCCAAGGTGACGCACCAGAGCAGGGCTCTGTGTCCTTGTCTTCGTGTCCCCCCTGCAGGGAGGGCGTTTTGGCAGAGCTCACCCAGTGAGTCACAGTTTTACTTCAGCAAGAGGCAGAGTAAGAAACGCCATGGGGAAAGGTGGACAGGAGCCATATTGTTGGAGATGTCAGAATATAAATCAAAATTATTGTACTGAAATAGCCCAAGGAAATATACTTTAACTGTAAAGGCAAATGACTGAGAAAGTCAAAGGAGATGCTAAATGCATGCAAATGTTTACTTGAACATTAACTAGAAAAATCTTCCCCCAGGTGACATTTTAAAAAGCAGCTTAGTCCTAAAATATCATTACCCAGATCCAAGTTTTTTGCTCGTGTTATGACCATGCTGATTCTGAAGGTACTTAGTAAAAAAAAATTAAAAATTTAATACTGTAGTGTTATTCCAAATATCTAAAAATATATCACTGGCATCAGCCTTTTCAGAAGGGTTGCAATGCCAGTCTAGAAATTTTGGAAGTGAGAAACAGCTCCTGGTATTTGGACTGCAAGGTCAGAGTTTTCTCATTTCTTTAGGGAAGTTAAATCTCTGCCATGTATTTGGATACAGATATTATCCCCTAAAGCCAGTAAGTCCTAGTGACAATAAACAAAACACTACCTCAGTTTCATAACTTTTTTCAAACCTTTCCTAAGACTTTGGCTTTAATTGATAAAGGTATGTTTGCATTGGGTTTGTTTTCACTGTATTTTGTATTTGTTTTCACCACTCAACAGGGAATTGTGGAAATTTTGCAGCAGAAAGAGAGCCAAACTCTTGAAGATACTCTGTAACCAAGCTGAGGACACAAGATTACAAGATGAATGGTAAATTAACAGTAGCCTGCAAAAGAATAATGAATATCTGTTTTCTCTGCACAGATTAATCTGACTCAGATGGTTGGAGTGACTGACGTGCAGTGACTGGTCTGTACCCCAGGTTAAAAGAGCCAGGCAAGGAAATTCTTTGCCTCAGGGAGGAGCAAGATTCATAAAGACGATTGTTAGGGATGGCTGAAGTTATCTATCCTGATTCCCAACCTCATCCATGCATGTGAACTCCTTATTTGCAGGGATGGAGCACTCCTGACCTTGCAGGAGCTGACCCTTGAATATCAATCAGCTTCCTTGGACCCCTCTTCCTTCCAGGGCCTTATCCCATTTTGGAACAGGTCAAAGTCTGCTCTCCTGAAACCCAGGGTGGTAATACTTCTTTGCACTTTTGTCCCTCTCCTCAAGATCCTGACCTCCTTCCAAAACTCCAGACAGGGTGCTTGAAACCAGGAGAGAGAATAAAGAACAAGCATAACATATTCAACGTGGAAAAAACCCTCAGTAATTTCATCTTCATAAATTATTTGAAAGGCCGTTCACCAGTGGTAATTATGGGAGTTTAACCTGTTGACCAGTGGATATGTTTGGGAAAATCTTTTTCCAAGTAGGTTAATTTTAGTTTCCTTTTTTTCCCTGATTGCTGAATTCCTGCTTTGGTATCAAGAGGTACTTCAGTCATGGAATCATTAAGGCTGGAAAAGCCCTCTAAAATCACCAAGGCAAATAATTCCCAGCACTGCCAGGTCCACCACAACCCCATGTCCCCAAATGTCACATCCACATGCTTTTTTAACACTTCCAGGGACAGTGATTCCACCTGCTGAGCCCCGGTGCTGTGCTGACCCATCCTTTCTCCCTGCTGCTGTTGGATTTTTGAGCTTTATTTAGAGAGGTGATGCCTAGAGAGGCCAACCTAGAAACAGAAACTAGACAGGAGTAAGGGAATAAAGGTGGATATTTATATGAAAGGCCTTCAGAGGCACACCCTGGGCAGGCCAAAGGCTACACCCAAGATGGACCCCGAGTCACGAGTTCTTCACACTTTTATAGCTTTGGTCCATTTGCATCTCAACCCAATTTCACCAATTAAACTTTAGCTAATGATGTAATTTCCCCTCAGCTTGCCCCCCTTCTCAAGATGCTGGGTTACACATTTTTGGCCTAGGCCGGGCTGGGTGTCCTTGGAGAGCAGCCTGGAGAGGCTTTGTTCTGTCTGTCTCAGCATGAGAGAGCAGCAGCTCACAGGCTACAGGACACTGCAGAGTTACACACTGGGAATGCAGGATCTGAAAAATATAAAAGCTAAAACCTAAGGCATCAGAGGGACTGGGGTGACTCCAACTCTGACCTGTTCCCACAAAGCATCCTCACAGCTGTACCTCAGCGAGTTTCCTCAGCTCTATCCCAAGCCCTTTGTGGGAAAACATCTCCCTTTCCTGCCTATTCCATTTGTTTGAGGAGAAAAGAGAGCAGAAAACTAAAGCCAGTGAAATCATAGCCTTAAATAAATTTACAGGGTGGACATGGAAGCTGCTTATTTTTCAATCAGAAATTTGAAGCCATCATTGCACTGCCCTCACTGGGGAGGGAAGAAAGCAATTGTTGGTGCTCTGAAATTCCGCCTGAATTCATCCCGGCTTTGTTTTTATGGCCCTCTGAAAAATGACTCCGAGAGAGCAGAGAGAGAGGGGGTTACTTTTATGGCTTTCGATATATCCAAAGTGACACGGATGGTAAGTGGCAGGACTGTGATTAGAATGAAGAGTTCGGGAGACAGGGTCATCATAAAGTATTTATAACAGCAAGTTGTATATTTTCCCTGTCAGGGAACAATGGATGGGGAAGCAGTAAAGCTGAATTAAGTTAAAAATATGAAATGCCAGTTGGTGTTGAGAGTCCTTGATGCTGCTTGAATAAACAAAAGGAAGGACAAAAGTGTTTGAGAAGAAAATATCATAGTCCCAGTGACTGGTGAGTTTATTCTGAATTAAAAATTGCACTTTTTGACCTCTATTTTTCTGGTGGTTCAGATGATCACCCCCTGAGCCTTAGCTCCCACAGGCTAAAGAAGCATTTTACTGAAAAAAAACAGATGTTAGGAGGGAGAAAAGTGAACGCAAACTTTAAATGCTCTGTGAAATATTCTTGTGCATGAAAAATTAGGAAGAATAAACAAAAAATCATGATGGAAATGACTTAACCATTGGAGCAAATAGCCCTGCAAGTTCTTAAAATATTTTACTATTTCAAGGCTAGGCAGCTACACAGTAATTAAAAGTAAATATAGTGCATTAAATAATAATTCTGCAGTGCATTCCAGCACTCTTTAGATTGTAATTACTGGAACTGCAACATATGCTGCAGTATCTCAAATAATTGGGATAATGACCCCAGTTACTCTCTTACCCATTTTTAGAGCTGCTCCTGTGAGACATGGAGACTTCGTTGTTTTTATGTTTTTTTAACATGCACTGTCCGTTTTCTTTGGAATACTTCTTTAGGAAAATATGTTTGATTTTTAGGAAAAGAGTGTTTTTTAAAACTCAAGTATAACCAAACTTCTTTTGCCAAAGGGAATGAAGTTCCCTTTCCATGAGAGTGACATGAGAGTTTCCCTGATTTCACTCTCTACCCTCTCTCCCTGAAATTGCAGAGGCCATGGGCACATCAATAGGTTAAAAACAGGGAGAATACGGAGATTATCAATTTAATTACCTTGAAAGTCTTTTTGAACAGCTCCATTCTCATGGAAAAGGTGTTGCTCAATGCTTGCTAAGGTTTGGAATAAAAGCCTTAAAGTCTGTACATTAGTTGGGCATTTCAAACTTCCCAGAAAAATTCTGGAACTATGAATACAAATATTGTAATCATACATTGCTAAAGCAGTTCAGTTAGCTCAGGAGTTTCCCAAATTATTTAATTGAATCTTTTGATAATCAAGAAAGACATGCTCATATTGATCACTCCTCAATGCATGATTTTGCATATTACTTGTACTGAATATATAATATTTTCTGAATATATTTTTAATAATCCACATTTGGGAAACTTTAAGTCATTTGAAGATATTTGCAGGCTCACAAAAGAAGTGACTCGCTCTGCAGCAAAATTTTGGAGGAGAAATAAGGTAAAAGTGTTTGGTGATCTCTAATGAATATTCAGATTTCTTTCAAAATATGTAAATCACAAACCACAAAGCAGAAATATGATATTATATCACAAATACAGATATTTTTGTACTGACACCCCAGGTGTCACTTCCTACAGGCTAAAAATGCCAGTTTTGTTTAAAAGCTCTTCTCTAATGCAGTTCAGGGCAAACACAGAGGGTGGAAACTCCCTCTAACCTTTGAGCTTTGTGTTTGAGGGAGTCAGGAATAAGTGACACAACTTCCTCCAAAGAGATCAGTGAGGATCTGGAATTACACTGTGAATATGCTCCAGGTTCAATTGCTATTATTATTATTTTACTACCAGGTATTAGATAATCTGCTTAGTTGGGAAATGTGTGTGCTTTGGACAAACCGAGTATTTTAACAGCAGTAAATTCCTTAATAATGGCAAAACTGCAGTGAAATTAATTACATCCTGAACTTGTCAGGGATCTCTGCTCATATTCCCTAAAATACTTTGTATTCTGGCTTAAATTTCTTGGAAAAAATGTAGTCATTGGGGAGAGAAACTGTCATGGCCAAGCAGAGAAAATGCTGAAGGAGAGCGCCCAAGAGCAAGGTTTTATTCTTGATACTGTTACCAAGCAAGTTATTTCATCCTTAATTTTATTCCTTAATTTCTTCCTGTCCTTTTTGCCTCTTAGATCCACCCAGTCCTCTTTTACCTATTTAGAATCCTTGGAGCTGGGAGTACCTCTTTGAACTGTGGAATTCACCCAAGGCCTGCCCCTTGCTACAGAGTTTTGCCTTGGCTTGACATCCAAAACTGAGAAACTGTGTCCCCAGGAACACTCAGAATCCCGTTTCATCAAATTTCCTTTGCCAGAAGTCTCTTTTCCAGGAGTGCTTTACCAAAAATATGTATTAAAAAAATATATATGCATTTCCTTTACTTTGACTTCCATTGATTTTCCTGCCAGTGCTGCTCCTGGAGCTCATTTCCTTCCTCTTGCACTGCTAGCAGGGTGCCTTCTCTTCCTCTTGGAAGCACAGATCCGTGCTTTTCCAGCAGTCACAGGGCCAGATCTTCCAGCTGCCTCTCAGTGTCCATGGAAAAGGCCCGTGCAGGGTTCCTGTGCTGCCAGGACACAGCAGGGTGTGTGTCAGTGAACACACTCTGTCCTATAAAACATCCTGAAAGGTTCTTAGAGCTCCCTCTGACCCCTGTCCATGGCAGCCAGGATTTCCCTGAGGAGTTTGGCACAAACCCCCCTGACACCCTTCAGTGCTCTTTATTGGGATAACTGGCAGGGTTCTAGCTGGTGAAATCAGTGTTCCTGGAAGTCCCTTGTGCTGTAACTGGAATTTTGCTGTTTACTGCTGGGGGTGTGGGGTTACAGCCATTGAGCACTTTTATGGGTAATGGGTTATTTAATTCACCAATCACAGCAGCAGTACCTGAGCCAGGAAAAATACTCCATAGAAGTCAAAGACTTTATGTTGGAGCCCACAGAATCCTCAAGGTTGGAAAAAGACCTCCAGGGTCACCGAGTCCAAGCTGTGCCCAATCCTCACCCTGTCCCCAGCCCAGAGCACTGAGTGCCACCTCCTTGGACACCTCCAGGGATGGGCACTCCAAACCTCCCTGGGCAGCCCCTGCCAAGGCCTGACCACCCTTTCCATGCAGAAATTTCTCCTGATGTCCAACCTGAGCCTTCCCTGGCCCAGCCTGAGGCCGTTCCCTCTCCTCCTGTCCCTGTTCCCTGGGAGCAGAGCCCGACCCCCCCCGGCTGCCCCCTCCTGTCAGGGAGTTGTGCAGAGCCACAAGGTCCCCCCTGAGCCTCCTTTTCTCCAGGCTGAGCCCCTTTCCCAGCTCCCTCAGCTGCTCCTGGGGCTCCAGCCCCTTCCCCAGCTCCGTTCCCTTCTCCGGATTCACTCCAGCACACCAAATCTTAAACCTCATGGCTTGTTTGGTTCGTGCTCAGTCAGACATCCTAAAATTATTAATATTAATAAAATAAATTAAGGCTACATTGAGGTTGAACTCGAGATCAGTGCTAATATGGTTTGAATTTGCATATTTTGTTTGCTTTATTTATTCAACAATACAATGAAATCCTAATGGAATTTGCCCTTCAGAAGGGCAAATCCAGAAAACACTTAATGCTAGCACAGAATTAGGATTCAAAGAAGATGTTTCATTCTTTTCTTGTTTATTACTACTTAGCTTTTAATGAGATATAATTGTATGATTATTAATCCGGAAACTATTCACTGTCAGTTATAACAATAATTTTCATTGTTTGTAACTGGCAGGACATTGTGCTGAAAGAAAATTACCTATTGATAATGTTTTACTTCTGATTAATATTTTGTAATTAAAGAGATTTCTTTCTTTAAAAATAAAACTCGTTAAAAGACAAGAATTCAGGGATATTCTGGAAAAGAAATATGCATTTGTATTTTAATTAAGTTAAATTTCATTACATGTTTGAAAAGAAAATATATACCTAAAATACCTATAAATCACAAGCTCATAATGTATTAAAAAATACTGTTCTGTTCGACCAAGAGGTGCAAATGTATTTTATATATAAAGTATAAGACTCATCATAAATTTTCTTAATTTGAATTAATTCCATTTGCTCTGTAATGAGCTTAGTTTCATTATATTAATGAAATATTGGAACCAATACACCTTCTGTAAACACCCAAATGCTGAGTAAACAACCAATAAGAGTAGTTACTTCCAGTAATAGCTTCCAGAAGAGCTCTGTCTTATGCAAAAAATATTATTTGTGGCCAAACCGGGTCTGCAGGTCCACAAGAACTTCCATGTGAGATGGAGAATAAAGAATCAGTCAGACAGGATCAGTCTACAGGCACAACTTGGTCAGTGTGTGTGAGGGTGTAGGAAGCTCCTGAATTTAAAAAAAATGTAGCATTAATAAAATGAATAAAAAAAAATAAACATTAATAAATATTAGAAAATTTTAGTAAAATTAATTTTTAAATTGTAACATTTACACCTTAATATAATATATTGGTTCATGGTCTGAACACTGCAGATAATTTGTGTTGGAACAATCTACCATGGATTTTCCCTCACTGATAAGTTATATTTGGTTTTTTCCCTAAAACTCTTCTCTATCTCAAGAAAAAAAAACCCCACCAAATTGCATTTTTGGGAGGTCAAGAGCAAGAGCAAAGCAAGAGAAGTCCTTATTTTTATTTCTTTTTTAACTTAGGTATATCACTGATTTTATATACTTGAAAATAGCTCCACAGTTTTCCCTCTCTTTACAGAATCCCAGGAAGGTTTGAGTGGGGAGGGACCTTAAAAATCGTCAGTTCCAACCTCCCTACTTGGAAATGTGTTTTTTGCTTTTACTAAACTTGGTCAAAGAATGACCTATATGATTTTTTTTTTTTTAATGCAACTTTGTCTTTTATATTTGCCTTTCTTGTGCTATTTTATTTTGGGGGTAAGAGACATGCCCAGGTTTTTTTAAGAATATTAATGGACTGGGAATATTTGAAGAAACAACCGTGAGAGACAACATTTTATTAAAGCCTTTTCTCTGTACAAACACCCTGGCCAAGAAAATCAAAGTCCTTATTAGTGTAGTGCAGAAACTGGTGTCCTTCATGATATGGTTTAGTGGGAATGGTGGGATTTGATCAAATGTTGGACTTGGTGATGTCGGAAGTCTTTCCCAGCCTTAATGATTCTGTGATTTAAGGATTCTCCTTCCAGGTGGTGATGGGCTACAGCAAGATGTGACATGTTAACAACTCTAAGCCTTCTTTTGGTAGAAAGAAGCAACTTTAAAACATGGAACCATCACCTTCTGCAGGATATTTTAAACAAGCAATGAGAAATACAAACAGTAAAAGCATGGAGATCTTGTGTAAGGTAAATGATTTATTTTTTCATTTGTTTCTTTCACTGGATACGTTTGAGACATGAAATTCAGCTCTAAATGTCCCAATATCCTATGGGTTCCTGTAGTCAGTTATTCAGCCAAACTTCCTTTTGCTTTGTATAGAGATAATTATTTTTTATAATTTTTTTCCCCCAGTGGATAAAACTTCAGAGAAAAGCATTTAAAACCTTTATAGGAACACTGAAAATAAAGTTGCCTTCACCTCTGGAGTGGCTTCTCCGATCCAGGGCTGTAGTTTGAGCTGTTTGATTGGAGGTTATCCCTGATAAAGAATGAGGGCTGGAAGAAAATTTAGCTCCTACTGGAAATATTTCTTTGCTGCTGCGTTCTGATACATGATCTGGTTTCCAAAAGCTTTTATTACAGCATTTCATTTGCATTAATTACGCACTCAAATTAGAAAGTATATTCGGGCTTGTAGCAATTTGTAGAGGAAATGATGTGTTTTAATTATTGTTTGCAGTTTATTGTGAGATATTTCTTTGAAGATTAATTGACCTGGAAAAAGGAGGGAAGGATCCCCTTTTTGGTCTTCCATGAGCTGCTTGAAGTCAAGGGGAAAGCACTGGAGGGAGCGGGGGAGCTTCTTCTTTCCTGCCCCTCCCCAAAACTTGCAGGACTGGGCAATCAACATGAAATACTGCACCAGGCACATGGGAAGGTAGGGAACACAGAGTTTCCACGTGCTGGAAACTCCAAAGTGAAATTAAACACAACTTAGAAAGCTCCAGGAAGAATCCTGGCCTAGGGGTGTGCCTGGGAATCTTCACCTCCCTGCAGAGATGCATCAAGCAAATGGGAGACAATGATAAACCCTATTTTTCACTCTTTTTTCAGCAGAACCTCTGGGTTTTCTCTGGTTTATAACCAACATTATTCTTATTTTTGTTCTGCTACAATATGACTTTTTAAATTCTAGATTTTCCTGTGTCTTGACTGGAATTAAACTTAAAGGAAGCTACGGACACCTCGATGTTCTGGCAGAAATGAGCGCCCTTTATTTACTAAATATAGTGGTTGTGTGGGGATGATGCCTAAAGAGGCCAACCTAGAAACAGAGACTGGACAGGAGTAAGGGAATAAAGGTGGATATTTATTTGGAAGGCCTTCAGAGGCACACCCTGGGCAGGCCAAAGGCTACACCCAAGATGGACCCCGAGTCACGAGTTCTTCACACTTTTACAGCTTTGGTCCATTTGCATCTCAACCCGATTTCACCAATTAAACTTTAGCTAATGATGGAATTTCCCCTCAGCTTGCCCCCCTTCTCAAGATGCTGGGTTACACATTTTGGGCCTAGGCCGGGCTGGGTGTCCTTGGAGAGCAGCCTGGAGAGGCTTTGTTCTGTCTGTCTCAGCATGAGAGAGCAGCAGCTCACAGGCTACAGGACACTGCAGAGTTACACACTGGGAATGTAGGATCTGAAAAATATAAAAGCTAAAACATAAGGCATCAAGGAAAGTAAGAAAAGAAACAAACAAAGTCCTAATTTAATTGTCTGTTTATAAATGTTGGCAGAATCATGGAATATCCTGAGTGGGAAGGGACCCCCAAGGACCATCCAGTCCAACTCCTGGCCCTGCACAGACACCCCAACAATCCCACCCTGGGCATCCCTGGGAGTGGTGTCCAAATGCTCCTGGAGCTCTGGCAGCCTCGGGGCCGTGCCCATTCCCTGGGGAGCCTGGGCAGTGCCCAGCACCCTCTGGGGGAAGAAGCTTTCCCTGATGTCCAGTCTGACCCTCCCTGACACAGCTCCAGCCCTTCCCTGGAATCTGGCTTTGCTCACATTTTTTGTAACCCCAGGATTTCCCTGTCCAAGGGAGGATTTCCTGTGGGAACAGACCCACTCCAAGGTCACTTCATGGGGCCGAGTTTCCCACAGCATTCCTTTTGCCAGAAACTGCATCCATACCATCTGGGATTCTCCCAGTTCCTACAGAGACATACCATAATAGCAAGCAGGGCAAGCCACCCTTTGGGTAATTCAGCAACCAGCCAAGCTCTTTCACAAGTGCATCCTTAATAAATATTTTTATTGCGGAAGCTCCACTTCCCATATTGCCACTGCCAAAGCAGAGGGAATGAGTCACCTTATCCTCAAAGGCACCACTGGGCAACATAAAAACTCCTATTGGATCCTGGATATTTGGGTATTGATATTGCTCACAGCAGGCGCCACTCAGGAAAATAATTCCATTAATGACCTTCCTGTAAAAAAAAAAAATTTAAAAAAAGATAATTGTCTTTGGTTTTGCTGAGAATAAATACTAATAAACCTCAATTAGGGGATCCTCCTGACCCACTTCTTTGCTATTAATTTAGTCTGCACGTGTGGGGGTTTTTTATAGTATTTATCACCTAAGCTCTATTACAGCTTCATGGCAAAAATCATTATGTTCCTATTTCTTGGTAAGTTAGTTTTTCTATTGCATCAACACTTGCACTTGAATTTTTTAATTGTATAACCCACTTTCTTGGTAGTTTAGTTTTTCTAATGCATCAACACTTATATTTGGATTTTTTAATTATCTAGGCCAGTGCATAAGTACCCTCAACAGCCAGACTTCTGCACCCCAGGGATGGCTGGAGCTGTGCCAGGGGAGATTCAGGCTGGAGATCAGGGAAAGCTTCTTCCCCCAGAGGGTGCTGGGCACTGCCCAGGCTCCCCAGGGAATGGGCATGGCCCCGAGGCTGCCAGAGCTCCAGGAGCGTTTGGACACCGCTCCCAGGGATGCACAGGGTGGGATTGTTGGGGTGTCTGTGCAGGGCCGGGGCTTGGACTGGATGATCCTGATGGGTACCTTCCCACTCAGGATATTCCATGATTCTGTGATTCTACACTCATGCTGGTGAGTCACCACATGCTACTTCTGCAAAATTGTTTTATTTATTCCCTGGATTCACAGAAAATTCTGTTTAGAGGATATTAATTGGAAATGCAAGGCTGTCCCCAGAATTAACTCATGCCTTTTGGCATTGCTGTTTTCCTCTTGGAAACTTCTGTAGCCAGATAATTAATTCTTTTCTCTGGCATACAGAATATGTTGCCAAAGATACTTAACTACGATATCAGAAAAACAGATCACTCTCTGTTTTTTGTTTTCAATTTTTTAAAAATTCTCTTACATTATTGTGCTGAACATGGATCAGGACTTGATGAGATAACACACAAACATCATCCCAGCAAGAAACTGGAGAGACTGCACTGAAAAATATAAGGTGACATACCTAAAAAATTCTGAAGTAATGATGTTTTCCTTTTATTCAGCAGATACCAAAGCAAAGTTCTATATTCAGCACAGTAAATACTGATTAAAACATCTTTTTTAAATTTTAAATGAAATTAGGTGTAATTGTAATGTTTGATACTGGAATTTTGTGTGAGGGAATCAGAAAATGCACAGGTGAGTCTTTGGAATAGTGAGTTCATTTAGAAAAATGAGTACTAATAAGCACTGGATGAATAATTTTGTCTGCAGCAGGAAGTATTCTGAGAAATAAATGCAGAATGTTTTGGTGACAAGGTCACAGTGAGTAGCTCCAATAAACTACTTTGTTTTTTGTCTGGCACCCTATGATGTAATACACTGAATGAAATGTTAAAAATCATCCATTTATGTGGTGGTACCTTTAGACTCTTAGACTATTTCACAAGATAGTCTTCAAAGGATTGAAAAAATGAATTATGGAAATCAAAAAGAAAAAAGGAAAAAAGTATTTTTACTTTGGGTTATTACTGCAAAGAGCATGTGGTAAGTTGAGTCACTAAATCATTTTATCTCATTATTAAACCCAGCCTTCTAGACTGTCAGCAAGAACTTCCCTGCTTTCAAAGTTCTGCTATAACACAAATTTTGGTGTGACCATTTTTGGTTTAATCAATTAGATAAGTCTGCAGCAGAATATTTAATAAATTTATTGCTATGGGATTTTTTCTTCCCTATTGCAGAAGTGTTATGAGAGCCGTAGAAATAAAACAAATAATAATGTCAGTGGTTGTTAATGAGATTTGGTGTCATGGTTTTACCCAGGCTGCCCCTCACAGCCCCTCGGTCACTCCCCACCAGCGGGGTGGGGAAGAGTAACGGGAGGGTAAAACTGGAGTGGCTTGAGATCAAGGCAGTTGAACAGGGAAAGCTGAAACCACCACACAAGCAAAGCAAAACAGGGAATTCCTTCAGCCCTTGCCTGTTCAGCACCTCCAGGAGAGCAGGGGCCCATCCCACATAACAGTGACTTGGGCAGACAAAAACCATCCCTCCAAACGCCACCCCCTTCCTCCTTCTTTCCCCCACTGTAAATCCTGGGCATGAAGTGACACGGTCTGGGATATCCCTGGGGTCACCATCGGAGGGGCAGGAAAGGCCTCGGCTCTGGGTGAGCTCAGCAAGAACAAAAACATCTCTGTGTTCTCAGCCCTGTGTTCAGCACAAACCCAAACACAGCCCGAAAGCAGCCCCTTTCTGCTGGGAAGAAAATTAAGCCCAGCCCAGCCCAAACCCAGCCCAATTGGGCATTGTCAGGAACACCAGTGGCGGATGGAAGCAGGCCCTGGGATCAGGGAGAATGGGACATTCCAACAGCCAAGGCTGAGGTGTTGCTGAGAGGGTGCCACAACCTCTCCAGAGCACAAAGCACCCACTGCTGCCCTTCCCTGAAGGACACCACAGGCCAGAACCTGGGGGTGAAAGTGAAAAGTGTTGGTGACCAAGTTGTTCTTTGGTGCCATTTCACGGGTTAAACAAAAGGGTATGGCCACAAATGGAACCCAAATCAACTCCTGGCTTTGTGGATGGGGCTATTGGGACAGTTGTGACAATGGGACATTCTTTGATGTTTATAACCTGTGGGATTCACACATCTGGAATGGAGCAAGGGCAGATTTGGCAGCCCACATCTTCACTTTGAGGGTGGCAGAGCACTGGACAGGCTGCCCAGAGGGGCTGTGGGTTCTCCTGCTCTGGAGACATTCCAAATCTGCCTGGGTGTGACCCTGTGAGAGTGCTCTGGTGACCCTGCTTTAGAGGGTTTGGACTGGATGATCTCCAGAGGCCCCTTCCAACCCCAGCCAGCCTGGGATCCTGTGATTAGGACTGAGTGAAAAATGTTGCATTCATCAGTTATTAAAGGTAAAAAAAAGGTCAGTCATGTTTATATCACCTGAAATTAAGTTCCTCAAGTGTTTGAGGGAGAAATTAATGCAGATGCAAATTATTCTGGCAGTTGCATTGGAAAAAGTGAAGTATGCTTAAATTTTTCATTTTAAATTTATGGTTTTCAGCAACTTCACCTAGGCAAGTAAACATATGCAAAAGATATGCCCGTGGTAACAATAGGTTTGATTCTGCAGAAAATTACATAAAACCTCATATTGTTGTTGTTCACACTTGTCTTTCATTAGAGAAGAAAAAAAGTAGGAATATTAGGCAGAAATATTCAAATTTTCTATGGAATAGCAATAAGGATGAAGAGAAAAACAGCAATCTGGTTCTTTCTTATATTTTTGTCTTTAGGAAGAATTTAAAAGTTCCTATTTTGTATTTATTGATCGATTGATTGATTATATTTTACATAGATGCCTGCCTTTTGCCCTACGCCTGGAACATGCCCTGTTTTTCATCCCAGGCTTGTACCTTACAGTGTAATCCTTGCAGTAAATTTGGTGTTAGAATGCACAGTACAGGATTGATTGTTTGTGAGAGAGATGTCTTTGAACATCCTAGATGAAAACAAAATAGATAACTAAGAGATAAGCTTCTATACAGTTGTAGCTCATTGGTAAAGCTATTACAGTTCAGTGAGATTGGAAATAAGTAAATAGTTCAATCTGGGAACTGAGTATTTCATGCTGATTTTCCTGACAGAAACTCATAACCTGTTATCAGAAAAAAAAAAACCAAACCAAAAAACCAAACCCAAAAGCAACCAAACAAACCCAAAAATAACCCACAAAAACCCCCCAGAACACACAACATAGGAAAATTGTTCCAGCACATTTTTGATCAGATAATGTTTAATCCTGTGCTTGTTAGTAAAGCACAGGGTTAGCTGTGTTAATTCTTCACATGGAAAGTCTTGTTTTAATCCTCTTACGGTCTCAGGCTAAAACAAAGGTTTTGAATGTTAGCCCTGTAGGTTTTGTCAGGCCCACGTGTCTCGCTGCAATGCAAGTGGAGTCTAACAAGAGTGGGGAATTTTTAATTCTCTAGTGCACCCCAGTCTAGGGAATAAGTTTTATTCCCTAAATGAATTAATGCAGATGCAAATTATAATAAATTAATGCAGATTAAATAAATAAATAAATAAATAAAATTTTTTTAATTACTTAAATAATTTAATAAATAATNAAAGATGTCCAGGATCATTGAGTCCAAGCAGTGGCCGATGCCCACCTTGTCACCAGCCCAAGAGCACTGAGTGCCACCTCCAGGCCTTCCTTGGACACCTCCAGGGATGGGGACTCCCAACACCTCCCTGGGCAGCCCCTGCCAAGGCCTGAGCACCCTTTCCATGCAGAAATTCCTCCTGATGTCCAACCTGAGCCTCCCCTGGCCCAGCCTGAGGCTGTTCCCTCTCCTCCTGTCCCTGTTCCCTGGGAGCAGAGCCCGAGCCCCCCCAGCTGCCCCCTCCTGTCAGGGAGTTGTGCAGAGCCACAAGGTCCCCACTGAGCCTCCTTTTCTCCAGGCTGAGCCCCTTTCCCAGCTCCCTCAGCTGCCCCTTCCCCAGCTCTGTTCCCTTCCCTGGACACGCTCCAGCCCCTCAAGGTCTCTCTGGCCACGAGGGCCCAGAACTGGACACAGCACTCGAGGTCCCTCAGCAGTGCCAGCACAGGGAGACAAAGTTCACAAAGAAAAATTAATTTCCCCAGGTCATTGTGTGGATCACAAATTCTCGGGTTTCCCTCACGGATTTTCTGTCTGGAAGCACTGTGAGTTCCCTGAGGAACCTGATGCCATTGCTAATGCAGGACCTTGAGGTCTAAAGATGCCCAAAATCCAAATTTGTTTACAGTTACAGGGGAAAGGCCATTTGGCACAACAGGCCTGCACTTTCAGGTTTATTAATCTCAGCCTCCTCCCTACTTCTTCCCTGCATCCTTCAATTAATTCCCTGTACAAATAACTGGTTGTCTTGAACTAATTTTTTATATTCCCTTTAATGGCTTTATGGAAGCACTTTGCATATATTAAGTGGAGAGAGGAAGTGTGAATGCTTTGGGAATGGCGTGTGGGTTTGGCCACAGAAAGATGTTATTTTAATGGAATTCTTGTGGTTACAGTCACAGGAATCACTGTCACCACACAGGGCTTCAAATGATACCTCTGAAACAAACAGATGTGTCTTAATCTCCTGGCTGCAGGGAAGATTTCGGTTTTTATTATTATTTTTTAATACAAAGATTGCACTTCATCCCCGTTGAAATCATCTCCATCTACAACATGAGAACCCTTAGTTAGAAGCTTATTAATTGATTATCTCACTAATTACACTCTGATTGCTGTTGTACGGCTTCAAATTAATTTTAAAGTGGTTAAATTAAAAAAAAATACACACAGATTGCATCTATTGCAATTTTGAATACAAATATAATAGCAAGAGATATGAATGACAATTACCAGTTTAATTAGCACTTCAGCACAGAAAGGAATGGAGATATAACAAATTGGGCATCGAAATGGTCCTGTTTGGTGTTTTGGTGGTGGCATCAGTCACTGGGGATAATTGGGAATATATGGGAAGATGGCTGTGGTGAATTTGGTTTGTCTCCCTATCAGTTGTTCCCTTGTTTGCTTCATTTGCTAAAAGCCTGTGTGTGCAGAATCCTATCACACACTTATTCATTATTTTCAGATTCGGCCTAGGAGCAAACTGCAGCTTTCTTATTAAAAAGCTTTCTCTAAAGGAAATATTCACAATAGCCTGATTGCAGTAGGGCTGCTCCCAAAAGAAATTTAAAAGAGCAATTCACTAGACTGTGAAATACATTTTTATTTAAATTTTAGAGTCTTTTTCTCTGTCACGAGCAACCATAGGCCCATTGGGATGAGCTGTGATGTCACAGGATCTCAGACATTGCAGTTTGCCTGCGTATGTGTCTTCAGGTATGTATGAAGGAATAAATAACACAAAAATTCCTGATTTGGAAGATTTCCGTAAAGAATTGTGCTGGAGATTGGAGGAGGGACTGGCTATTACATCCCAGAGTGTACCAACAGAATCCCAGAATGGTTTGGATGGGAAGGGACCTTAAAGCCCATCCAGTGCCACCTCTGCCGTGGCCAGGGACACCTTCCACTAGCCCAGGTGGCTCCAAGCCCTGTCCAGCCTGGCCTTGGACACTGCCAGGGATCCAGGGGCAGCCACAGCTTCTCTGGGCACCCTTAATGTTTGCTTAAAAATGTTGCTTAAATCTGGCACTGCTTATGACCTTCAGAAATACAGGGAGCTTTATGGAAGTAAAATTCTTCTGATATTTAGGCTGATTACTCCCACTCTGGATTTTGGAACTCCTGTGGGAATGTTTCAGTGCCAGCTTCTCTAGGAGATGTGCCTGTGAGGAGGGGCACAGTAATAGATGGTTGAAAGATCCACCACACACCATGATTGGAATTTGGGTGCAGAACATTTGCTACCACGTGTTTTTTTAAAGTGTGATGGAGCAGCTCTGCTGTGAGGAAAGGCTGAGACAATCGGGATTGCTCAGCCTGGAGATGAGAAGCTTTGGGGTGACCTCATTGTGGCCTTGAAGCGCCTGAAGGTGCCAACGAGAAAGATGGAGAAGGACTATTTACAAGGGCAGGACAAGGGGGAATGGCTTCCCACTGCCAAAGGGCAGGGTTAGATGGGATATTGGGAAAGAATTCTTCCATGTATGGGTGGTGCAGCCCTGGCACAGGGTGCCCAGGGAAGCTGTGGCTGCCCCTGGATCCCTGGCAGTGTCCAAGGCCAGGTTGGACAGGGCTTGGAGCACCCTGGGACAGTGGAAGGTGTCCCTGCCCATGGCAGGGGGTGGCACTGGATGGGCTTTTAGATCCCTTCTAACCCAAACCATTCCATGATTCCATGTGAAACTCTGATGTCTATGTCAGGAGTGTAATACAGATGATAAGCCAGTATTTCTAACATTGCAACTTTCAGTTCTTGAAAACTTAAAAATAGATAAGGACCATTAAAAAACCTGAAAAATATACATGAAATTTTAGCATATCTCTGTTCAGTTTTGGGAATGTTTTAACTCACGATTTCTGTAAGATATTTCTTAGGTTATCAGTGACAGTTTAGGGTTTGCTGCTCCAAGGCTCTCCATTTAGTTCTTTTCACATCAAACCTGCCTAAATTCACATGGCAGTGCTGGGAACTCAGTGAAACACCTTTCTGAGCATCTTCAGGAAAGAAAGTGGGTCAGTGTTCAGACAGTCATTAATCTAACGAAGCCTATGATAATTGCAAACAGTCAGAGTGTGAGTCTATAGTTATTCCCTTTAATACTAAAATCCCAGGATACTGAACCATCAGATGCAGGGTTCTATAATAGAATGCTTATGTAAGTTCAATAGCCTGGTTTGTAAATCTTCCAGTCTCAGAAGGATACAGATTGATGATATTTGGTACTAAGTTCTCAGATCGGCACTTACAAGGCATTGCTTAAATCTCTCCTGCCACTTTCTGTCTAGTCAATTGGAAAAATCTGTCCTGAGAGTAATTGAAAATTGCCCCGGATTGTCATTGAGTGATTTGCAGAAATACCCTTTGATTATAGTCCCAGTCAGTTTATATTATACTGGCCATCATACTGCACCGAGAAAAATAAATAATTCCTCAGCTCTGGACAACCAGATAATTGGTGTAGCTTATTCAAAAAAATTATGTCTATTTCTGTAGGTGATCTTCTGCAAGGTTAGAAAAAAATCAATACCATAAATCATGTTTCAATGGAAATATGATGGACTTACAAGGTCTGCTAGGCTGTATCCAAATGTTTATTTTGCTTCAGCAGGATAACTTTTCTGCAGGAGGTAAAAACAGCACAATTTATACTGCTCTCCTTCCTGCAAGTGTTCCAGGCCGTGTTGGACGAGGTTTGGAGCACCCTGGGACAGTGGGAGGTGTCCCTGCCCATGGCAGGGGTGGCACTGGGTGGGCTTCAGAGTCCCTTCCAAGCCAAACCCAAGTCTGGGATTCGATGCTCTCCCCCTCCTCTCCTCTCTCCTCCTGTTTGTTTATGTAATTCAACTTCCACTCTGAGAATAAACTCATTGCTTTGAGGTTCCTAAAGGCAAATACACACCAAAGAATCTTGTTGGTTTGGAGACCTGTCAAAGTCAGGATCTCCTGATTGCTCAGAATCCAAGCCTCCTGCTTAGAAATGCATTTGAAATGCTCAGCACCAAAAACCCCAGTGGTTTTAATTGTGAGGATTAGATTTGCTCAATGTCTGATATTTATGAAATAATTTTCTAGATGTTCTTTAACTGTGCAGAATACTTAAAAATATAGTAAAAGAAAAGAAAAGGAAGGGAAGGAAAAAGGGAAGGGAAAAACGGAAGAGGAAGGGGAAGAGGAAGGGAAAGCGAGAGGAAAAGGGAAAGCGAGAGGAAGGAAGGAGAAGAGAAGAGAAGAGAAGAGAAGAGAAGAGAAGAGAAGAGAAGAGAAGAGAAGAGAAGAGAAGAGAAGAGAAGAGAAGAGAAGAGAAGAGAAGAGAAGAGAAGAGAAGAGAAGAGAAGAGAAGAGAAGAGAAGAGAAGAGAAGAGAAAACTCTCATGTCCAGTTACCAGACAGACAAAGCCATTACTCAGAACTGAAGCCTAAAACTGCCCAGTACTCAGATCTGTGTTTCTTGTGCAGTAAGAAAATATATTTTAAAAAAACCATCTCATAGCTAGGGCTGAACACATCTTTGAGCTGCAGAAGCAGCAAAGCCGTGAAGCAGAGCCCTTCCAGGGGCAGTCTCAGCCCGGGCATTGCCTCCCAGTGCCAAGTGGGGTTTGACATTAAAGACTTGGTTTCAAGTGAAGCAGGGAAATGTCGCGGGCCACCCTTGAATCCGGATAGCCAGGCGGTCCGGACAATAGCTCTGGGAGCCACTTCCCAACGCACCAGACTTTTATTCCTAGACCTGCCCTTGAAAGAAGACGCCAAAGCTCGCGAGGATCTGACAGACAGCAGACGACTTTATTGACTGAACTGGTCCACTGCCAGACAGACCAAGAGGGGAGGAGCAACAGTGCCTTAAGTAGGGGGAGGGACCAGGGGTGGAGGGAATCATCAACCAGCCACATTAGAGGAAACCAGGGATTGACACAGATTATAACCAATAATAACCGGGGAGGGATTACAAAGCCAATGGGATTACTAAACAGGGAGAACTTTCTAGAGAGAGGGGAGGGGGGGAACCCCGAGACCCCGTCCAGTGGGCGTGGCCTAAATGTCCGTCTCCTCCTCAGGGGGCGTGGCCCAGTAGGGAGGAGGTTCCTCCCAAGGGGCGTGGCCTGCCTCTGAGGGGGCAGAGCCAGCCTCCATCTCCAAGATGTCGAGGGGTGTGGTGGTCTCCTGAGATGGGTTTTGGGGGTCACCCCCAACAGGGAAACATTTGTGTTCCTCTTCAGACAACTTTCAGTATTCCAGAAGGAAACTTTAAAGTAAAAATTGGAGTCTAAAATACTGGCAGAAAGACAGTGCACTCTGGAAAAAATAAGCCCCATGTCCCTTCAGTCCCTTATTTTATAATCCAGCATTCAGCAAATGCTGGAACTGAAAATCTGCCCTGACATTTGGGAGCCTCATGTTTGCTTTGTTTTGACATCGTCACAGGACCATATGCAGAGAGCCTGCTCTTGGCTGCAAAAAATCACTGTTTCTGTGATTTCTGAGGTATTTTAAAAACCAGTTTGCCGCAACATATAAAAAGAGACAAGCCACCAGGTAAAGATGTGCACCTTCCGAAAAATTCTGGTCTAAATACAGATTTATTATAAAAGAATGACTCAGCAGCAAGGTTGATTCTGTTAGAATGATGTGAACCCCTCTTCTTGCTTTATTCAGTATAATCATGAACTGATGGGACTGAGTGACAATAAGAGAACTGTCCTGACGCTTTTCCCTTCTCAGTTTGGTGCTAAAAATGTCTTGAAATAAATATAAATAACAACTGCAAAACAAATGAATGTTTGTTATTTGATAACACTGGCAAGTAACGTAACGTAACATAAAACATAACATAACATAAAACATAACATAACATAAAACATAACATAACATAAAACATAACATAACATAAAACATAACATACAACACAACACAACACAACATATATTAATCCTGGCAAGTAATAATAAACAAATTGAACTCTAAGGATTCAATAATAATCAATAAACTCAGCATTTGGATATTATATAAAATTTGGATGTCATTATTTAAAAAGAGGAAAAAATGAGAAATTGCCTCTAGCTGAAGGAATGACAAGTGAGTGAATAAATTAGCTTAAATGGGCTAAATTATCCTTTTTAATATGGGTTAAAATACTTAAAGAACTACAAACTGGAGAAGAGATTTAAGAACAGCAAATTTTGAACTTCCAATCTAGAACACTCTGTGTTTGATCCTGAGCAAGTTATTGAAGGTGTTGCCACCCACTTCTCAAACTTCAAATACCCACTTCAGACATGTGAGATTGTTTGTTACTTTGCATCATTTTCCTCAAAGACAGAGACAGTAAATACAAAATTTGTACAAAAATTTGAACATCATTTTCCATGCAGGAAAAAGAGAACAGTCCTAAGGTCTTCTGTTCCAGCCTTTTAATGATCTGTATTCTGGTGGGGGTGATTTGCAATTAGCACAGTTACAGTGCAATAACTGTCCCTGAAGATACATCTTGTTTCACCCCTGTGAAATTTAATTAGTAGGTCGCCAGTAATCGTGCTGTGAAATGGCTCTCAATTATGTTTTACTCCAAAATCACAGACTCACAGAATAGTTTGGGTTGGAGGGACCTCAAAGCCCATCCAGTGCCACCTCTGCCATGGGCAGGGACACCTTCCACTAGCCCAGGTTGCTCCAAGCCCCATCCAACCTGGCCTTGGACACTTCCAGGGATCCAGGGACAGCCACAGCTTCCCTGGGCACCCTGTGCCAGGGCCTACTCACCCTCCCGGGGAACAATTCCTTCCTCAGTTTCTAATCTAAATCTCTTCTCTTTAATTTTAAAAGCATCCTCTCTTGTCCTGTCCCTCCATCCCTTGTCCAAAGTCCCTCTCCAGCTCCCTTGGAGCCCTTTCAGGCACTGGAAGGGGCTCTAAGATCTCCCTGGAACCTTCTCCTCTCCAGGGTGGACATTCCCAGCTCTCCCAGCCTGGCTCCAAAGCAGAGGGACTCCAGCCCTCAGGAAATCTCTTCTGTTTCCTAACTGGACCTTTCCACAGCCAACCTCCAGTGCCCATATCCTGACAGCAATAAAGAATTAGAAATTGTTCATGGGATTTTGACTTTCTTTTTTTTTCACCTGAGTACAGCAAGAAGACTCCCGCAGAGAAAAACAAAATCCCAGTATGAGAAAAACGATGTGGATTTCGATGAGAATGGTGAATAGGATGGAGAATGGATGTTGATTTAGGCTTTGAGGTGGGGAATTCAGACTTCTCCAGGGATATGTGACAGGTTTTTAACCACTTATGGCTGTAACGGAAAAAGCTGTCATGGCAACTGGAATGTTGGAAGAAGGAAGAGGAAGAGATTAAAGTCTTGGTCCTCAGAGACGAGTTTTGCTGACAGCCTCTTTGAGCACAGTAAATTGCCTCTGAGGAACTGCATGAATCCACATTTCTGGAAAACTGGCAGGAATGGAACTGGCAGAGTTGACAATGCTGCAGCATCTGAGAAGAAAACCTGGACTAATGTGACAAAACCCCCAAACCTGAGGAAGCTTTGCTTGAGCTTTGATAAAAATCTGGTGTTGAGGGAAGCACAGAGTTGTCTGGTTTTGAGCAGACAAATTCAGGTAGCAATATGTGTTACAGGATATAAAATTTCCTTAGAAACCTTTAAAAACACATGCCTTGCCTTCTCATTGTATCAGTGAAGAGACAGATCAGTAAAGAAAGAGATTTGCCTGTTGTCTTCTGGCTTTGAAGTGTAATGTAATTCTCAGTAGGACATGTTTCCAGTCATTAGTTAATTAAAATGAAAATTGAATACAAGGCTGAGAAAATAACAAAAACAGGGGAAAATGTTTAGATAGGAAAAAGTTTTGAGGCGTGAATTTCTAGTTATCTAATTGTGTTAGTTTTATCTGACCTATTTCTCGGCAAACACCCCACTCTTGAGCGGTTCTGCTGGGGCAGATTGCTGAACTGCAAGAGCTGCTTTTCAAGCAAACCCCTTTAAATCCATATTAATCTGAGCCAAACCCAGGAGCTGAAACAGTGGCTTTGTTTCTCTGTGTCAGAATACCTCAATAATTGAGAATCATATTCTGAGCTGACAAGGTAAGTAAACAAAACAAGAATTAGAGCCATAAAGTCTAAACAAAAGCTGCACATTCCCAGCAGCTGGAGCACAACAACCTCCGCTGCTTTTTCCTTTTCTCTCACAGTTGCTGCTGTAATTTTTTGGCAAGGGCTGAGGGAGGTACACGGCAGCCAACATCCTCCCTGGGGGCAGCGAGCATTTACCTGAGTGATGCACATCCCTTCTGCCAGCCTGAGGCCTGGAGCAGTCCAAGCTTCCCTCCTGGATGTCTGCACGGAAGGGGAACGTGCTCCCAGCTGCTCCACGAGGCTGGTTCCCTGCAGCTGGGGCCAGGAACCACGCCTGGGGGAAGCGGCACGCATCGTAAACAATTAAACAAGGGAATTGTGGCTTTTGAAGCCTTCATCCCCTCAGGTGCAAAGAGAAGTCAGGCAGAAATGCCACCCTTGCCCCCAAAGGTGTCTGGGAACCTGAGAGAGCAGGTGAGGTGGTGCAGGAGCAGGCTGCAGTGATGTTCACCCCCTGGCACTGGTACCTGATACCAAAATCTCTCTGACAGCCTGTTAGACGTGAGCCAGGATGTGTGACCCCAATGGCACCGGGAACAAATCCACCCCCCAAACCTCAGTGGGACAGGGAAGAGGCAAAGGAGAGGCTGAGATGTTCTCTTGGCCTTTGGTTAAGCCAAATCATAGAACAGAATTGTTAATTTTGGAGAAGGTCATCAAGTCCAACCATCAACCCACATTTGCCACTGAACCACATCCTCGAGTGCCACATCCACAACGTTTTTTCAACAATTCCATGGATGGTGACTCCACCACTGTCCTGGCCAGTGCATTCCAGTGCTCAACAACCCCTTCCACAAAGAATTTTTCCTAATATCTAACCTTAACTAATTAATTCTAACTGGGAATAGTGAGAAAATACCTTCGTAGCTCCCAGTCTGTACATGAACAGTGGATATTTATTTAAAAGAATATTATGGGCAACTTTTGATTACTACTAGTAATTTTGAAACCTTTTTTACCTGGGCTACCAGGTCAGCAGCTTTATGGATCATTTATTTATATAGAGAGGAGGATGTACATTGTTGAATGGATGTTCCCTGCAAATATTCCTAGAATCTCACAAAATAATCAGATGTAGACCTAGGAAGTTCCATGCTGGAGTTCAGGTCCTCAGGGGCAGGTCTGGCAGGAAGGGGGAGGTGCTCTAAGGCAGAACTGAGCCATGGATGGGGAGCACAGCCAAGTTCTGTGCAGACAGAGGGTCAGAGCAGTGGCAGGAAGCTAAAATATCCATGGAAATATCAGTGGCTTTTGTTCTAGACATGAATTCTGAGCTGCCTGGTCCAGTGAAGGTGTCCCTGCCCATAGCAGGGGGTGGAACGGGATGAGCTTTAAGGCCCTTCCAACACAAACCACTCCAGGATTCTGTTTGTTTCAAGGATTTGATTTGGACAGTTGTATTTTGATAAATACATTAATAAAAGAAGGGAACCTTCCATTCAGAAATATCAAGTTTTTATATGAATATTTCTCTTTACCATAACAGTACCAACAGCAAGGTGTGAAATGCACTGGTGGCAGCTGATTTGTGTATTTCAGCACGACCACACATTACAAATGGCAACTGATAATCGGGGAAGAAAAAAAAAGTAAAACCTGTTGTAAGCAACATTGGTTTGTGTCTTGTATTGTGTTCTACTTGACACCAATCCCACGTGGAATTAAGTTCATCCTGCACATAAAGCACAGGATTAGTCCTGCTGCAGAAAAAAAATTATCCAGCTGAAAGCTGCACGTACCTGAAAAGAGTTTATAGCTAGAAATGTCCAAGTGCTTTCAGGCATGAGTTGTTTTGTAAATTAAATTAAGTGTTGCCATTTCCACTTAGTGGTACACAAGGATTATTACAAAGTATTAGGAGAAGGATGCAAATAATGATGAATTTTGAAGACTTACATGTACAAGGTGAAACTGTAGACTCAGGGAAGTAAATGTGAGGGTCTTCTTTGGTGGAACAAGAATGTTAACTTCCCTTCCCCTTCCCCTTTCCCTTCCTCTATCCCATCCTCTTCCCCCTCCCTTCCCTGGCATTAAATCCAATATCTGACAGAAATAATTGGGGGGGGACCAGAGCTTGATTACAATTTTCCCTGCAAACCCAGCATTTCCATGTATTTGTTTAATCACTGTGTCTGTTTACCAAAACCAATTGGAAATATTTGGAAATGCAGCCTTCCTTATAATATACAGGATGCTAAGAACAGGAATCTAAATTTGATCTTTTTCAGCTCTGTTCTATCTTTTCCTTGGGATTTTTTTTCCATTCTGTGCTGTGCATCATCCGATGGTCTCACTGACAATCTGCTGTCTCGCCTCTGGCACTGCAAAATCAAAGAAGAACAAATTTATTCCTGTTTATTTTAGTAACAACAAAACTTTCCACTCCGAGCTCTACATTTTTTACTCTTGAAGGTGATGTATGAAGCAGGAAAAACAGCTCGACTTTCAGATACTCAACAGAGGTTATGCTGGCAGTAAACAAAATCCTTTCAGACCTCTGCAGGAAGAGAGCTTGATGCAGAATTCACTGGGGAAAAGGTACCTGGAATAGAGGTTGTTATCAGCAAAACTGTGGTTCCCAGGTACCTTAAGGAACGTGAATGAAAGATGATATGGAAATATTTGGAATTGCAAATCATTGTTCCGAAGTGTTTTCCTGCTCTGCTGTTAGCAGTATTCCTGTCACAGAGCTGTAAATATTTACTCACCTGTTAAAAATGAAGTAATTATCATGTTTCCAGCTTCACTTGGCAGCTGGGGTTTGCTTTCTGCAGACTAAATATATATTGTCATTGTATGTTACTTACATGTAGAGGGGTTTCTTTAAACGTGCAAGATTTGTCTAGGATGTTGTTAGAAGTGTTATTATGTCTGAATCGAGAAGAAAAATATAAAGCATTGAGTGTGTCTGTTCCTTGGACCTGAGGGAATGGCTGGAGCTGTGTCAGGAGAGGGTCAGGCTGGATATTGGGAAAAGGTACTTCAGCCACTGGGGGTGATGCCTTACATTTTGGCTTTTATATTTTTCAAATTCTGTATTCCCAGTGTGTAACTCTGCAGTGTCCTGTAGCCTGTGAGCTTCTGCTCTCTCATGCTGAGACAGACAGAACAAAGCCTCTCCAGGCTGCTCTCCAAGGACACCCAGCCCGGCCTAGGCCCAAAATGTGTAACCCAGCATCTTGAGAAGGGGGGCAAGCTGAGGGGAAATTACATCATTAGCTAAAGTTTAATTGGTGAAATTGGGTTGGTATGCAAATGGAGCAAAGCTATAAAAGTGTGAAGAACTCGTGACTCGGGGTCCATCTTGGGTGTAGCCTTTGGCCTGCCCAGGGTGTGCCTCTGAAGGCCTTTCAAATAAATATCCACCTTTATTCCCTTCCTCCTGTCTAGTCTCTGTTTCTAGGTTGGCCTCTTTAAGCATCAGGGGAAGCACTGCCCAGGCTCCCCAGGGAATGGGCACGGCCCCGAGGCTGCCAGAGCTCCAGGAGCATTTGGACACCGCTCCCAGGGATGCACAGGGTGGGATTGTTGGGGTGTCTGTGCAGGGCCAGGGCTTGGACTGGATGATCCTGGTGGGTCCCTTCCAGCTCAGGACATTCTATTCCCTTATTCCATTATCCCCTCAGTGTGTGAATTGAGCAAAAAATGATCAGATAAATGCTCAAATCTGATGGAAATTGCATTTGTAGCTGTAAAAGGATTTGCTGTTGGAACCGTTTCCTAAGAGGAAGAAACGCTTTGCCTGAAGCTACTGTGACACAGAGCAAGGTCACCCAGGAGAGTGATTTTGGTTTAAGGGATATGTTTTCAGTAGGATATCTTAGATGGGGCAGCAAAACTACTGCAAAATTGTGAGTCTTTCCCCATTTCTAGAGCTTCAAAATACCTGAGATGTTTTTTGCATGTTTTTTTCCCCACAGGGAACAGTCTTTGAGGATTTCTACTGGAATTAAAGGAGAGCCCTTGTTTTCACTGTGTGCTGTTGTGCACGTAGAGGGTTCCCATCCAAAGCTTAAAGAATACAATGCTGTTAATTTAGAAACTGAATAATAGAAATCCCCCTTTTCCTCCTGACTCTTCAACCAGAGCTTCACAGCCCCCCTATATGCTGCGTGTAAATATGTATATATGGACCAGAACCACTGGACTGTTTGTGATCTTCTGTGCCTCACTCCATGAGAAACCATTTGTATTTTCTATTTCAATATTTCTACATGAGTTTACAAGTGAATTTGCCTTTTCCAAAATGAAACGTGGCAACAGGATCACTGCTTTATCCAGGATTTATGAATAGACAGGAAAGTGATTTCCTTCTTATAATTTCTTCAGATGTAGATGTTGAAAAAACCCAAAATCCAAACTCCAGAAATTAAAGAGAAGGCAAAATCAACACATGGGCTCACAAAAATATTGGTGTAGGCATATAAAATACTGTGGAAGACGAAGTGAAATGAAAAGCAAGTGAAAGACAAACAGTTTTAAATCTAAAAAATAGATTTCAAAAGGGTATTTTAAGCTCCTGAGTAGAAAAAAGATTAATTGGAAGAAAAAATTAGTGAAGAACTTTCAATTAATAAAGAATCATCCACTAATTCAGTAGTTAGGGGGAACAGGTGAGGTCAGTTCAGACCCAAGATCTGAGCTCCAGGTCCCCACCCATGTCACAGCTAGAGACTCTCTTTCAGGGTCTCCACTGGGCCCAGGGAATGCTTTACACTGACTGCTTTATTGCAATTCTTTTAAAAAAATACATAATTTAAAAGCAGTTTAAGGGCTTGTGGTGGTTTGAAGAGACTGAGTTGATGGACAGGGTTTCAGACCAATCGCTTCTCACGATTTTGCATATAAAAGGGCACTGGTGAGGGGAAGTAGCTCTCTTCTTTTCCGGTCCCTCAGCCAGGAGGGGTGGCGGGGCCGGGCCCGCCGGGCCC
>VWZT01004873.1:15549-46221 GCA_013397055.1 Pachycephala philippinensis | reverse complement strand
GGCTGTAAGAGACTTTAAAGAGAGTTGTTATTTTTCAGGCTGGAATTTGTTTTATCCTTAAAAAGACACCCCATGCTTGGCTTATGATAGCAGTTGTGGGAAGACTGCAGAATTCATGAGAGAAATATATTTCACGGCAGCAGATTTCCGGGGGGGTTTGTTTGCTGTAGCAGTTTGAAGCACCACATTGAAGCAGAAGGAACCTCTTTTTCTTTTGACTACAGAAGAGACTTAAGAACTGCAATTCTGACCTAAAATCACATGTTTTATCCTTTGTGCAAGTTGGGAGATTATTGGGGGAGGTGCTGGAGGGAAAAGGGGAGTTTGCTTTTTGTTAGTAATAAACTTCTTTATATTCTTTAAAGTTTTGAGCCTGCTTTGCCCTTCTTCTAATTCTTATCTCACAAAAGGTAAAAGATGCAAACTAAACCACCACAGGGCTCTTTGTTTAAAATCTCAATCAGCTCTAATTTTGACCTGAAGCCACTCCATTCTCTTCTGCAGCAGGGCTGCATGAAATAAATGAGTTTCTTTTCACCATTCTTCAGGCTAAGCCTGCCTTCAAAGTGTCCTCATACCCAGGCACAAGAAATGTTTCATCTCAGAAGCTCTCCTTTGACAACTCTGATCCTTTTTTCCTCCTTTCCCCAAATTGGGATTGCTGTGCCAGCACAGGCTGGCCTTTTACACTGCATTCCTCTACCTGGCTGAGCAGAGCGAAGAGCGAGCGGCTCTTGAACTCACCACATCATTCTGAGACGCTGCTCTTATCAGCTTAATGCTGCAATAATTGTTCTTTTTGCCTGTTTGTGCCATGCTGTGTCTCTGACTGCAGGACAATCCCCTGATTTTTCATTCCAATTCTGTGGAAATGTCGCTGTTACAATGTGAGTTATCTCCAGTTTATAGCGTCTATCACTCAGAATGAAGTTCAGTATCTGAACCCTGCAGCCTCCAGCACGTTATCAGCTGCCATCCAGGTAGGTCAATAATTTATAACACGTTTAACTCCAATCCTTTATTTGCCTTCATAAGTTGCAAGGTCACCTTAAACCCTGGAAAAGGCCTGAAGAGTGGTGGGGAGATGAATGAGCATTCGCTGTTGCCATAGGCTGCTTGTTTCTAAGCAGAGTATAGATACCTAAAATGCTAATAAATGGCATCAAAAGGCAAAGAGATTCAGCAAAATGCTGCACTGGTCACTCAGATCCTTCTGTGCCAGGAGTGTGGGCCAAGGAAATGCCACTGCAGCTGAGCACCGCTTTGCCCTGGGCTCACAGTTCAGGGAGCAGCTCTCCATGGCCTCCCTGGCTCCTCCCAGGACTCAGGGTAAAGTCAACTGCTTATTATTTTTAATTTAACGAGAAGCCAAATGTTAACCCCTAGTCCCTGTGCTGACAAAGCCGTGGGCTTCAGGAGCTAATAATGAACAAAGCTGTATTGACAGTGAAATATTATATTTGTGTTCTTTTCTGTGCTGGAGATTGCAGGGTTTGGGGGTTTTGGGTTTGTTTTGTTTTGTTTTGTTTTGTGAACATTTTGTACCTGTGCTGGAAAGATGAGAGTTACAAAGTGGCCAGTTTTCCATGAAACTATTTTCTCAAAACTATCGAGAGTAGGTTACTCTACAAAAGGACAAGAGATCTTAACAAAGCTCGGTATCTCAGCAGCACAATAGGGCTGAAAGTCACTGTGACAGCTGCAAGGTAAGGCACACTGGAAGGAACAATTGATACATTGATGGGATCTAAATTAACTGTAAGTACTCCGGGAAAAACGTCCCAGCTCTCATTGTGAACAGCCCGGTGGAAATCTCTGCCCGGTGTTCTGCGATGATTAAAACCCAAACAAGATGTTACAAAGTGCTAAGCAGAAAATGGAGCACAGCATTGAAAGTGCTGTAAGGCCATTCTGTAAATCAGTGTGGGAGCTCACCTTGAACCACGCGCTCAGTTTTATCACCCCATCTTGAAAAGGATGTATCAGAAATAAAGAATAGGAGCTCTCAAAGTCTATCTTTTCAGGGAGGTGGTTGGGTCAAACTCAGCCTTTGATTTATACCCTGTGCTGTCCCTTTGAAATCAAGTGATTCTCTGGGTTATAAATCACAAGGCAATATGACCTATTTAATTTAGTGAAGGGATGCATGAAAATGCTTATGATGAAGATACACAAACTATGGAGTGCATACTGCGGGCAACAGAGCTTTTCTTTTCCCTGCTGAGCAGCCTTTGAGATGACCAGCAATGCATAAAAACAAATACAAGTGTATCACTTTTAAACAGAGATAGGCAGCTGATACTTCCTCCAGATTAAATATATTGTCTTTCCACAGATTTTATCACTTAAAAAAAATAATTTGGGGGTACAGGAGAAGAAGAGGAAGAGGACTTAAGCTTCCTAAGCAGATGTAAGGATTTAAAAGTTATGGTAAATTGGTTCTGGAAAAATAGAGAGTCATTGAATATCCTGAATCGGAAGGGACCCATGAGGATCAATGGAGTCCAGGACATCTGAACAATCCTGCCACGTGTCTCAAAATGAAACTCAAACGAAGATACAAGGGACTGGCGAACAAGGACATCACATCACTGATTCAGAATGCAAAGGTAAAGCTATGGAACCATGAAAAAAACCCCAACCACGAGGTGATAACCAGGGTGACCTGGCGTGGAGAACAGTGTTCAGCAACTCCGTAGAGTCTTAGGCAACATCCTGTGCTCAGACAGGGAAAAGCCTCCAGTTCCTGCCACAGCTGTGTTGTGGCAGCAAAGACACACCGAGCAGAGCAGGCAGTGTCTGCAGCTGGGCTTTGAGCAGCCTCTGCAGCCCGTGTTTGCACTGCTTTGTAGCCAGTGCAAGGCAGAATATTTCAGCACTAATTAGAAGTCTGTGTGCTCCTGTGTTTGAAATGTCTGAACAGAGTCAGAAGCTCTCTCTAGTAAGGCAGAACGAGCTGGTTATTAGTAATGAAAGCTGATCACAGAGGGAGATACTCAGCCTGTGAGTGTAATTCATAACGGGCAGGAGAGCAGGATTTCAGCAGGGGAGAAAAGGAACATTTCATTCTCTTGTCACATGTCCTGGCAGGGAAGAAAGCCCAAATGGAGCATGTCACTGAGCCTCTGCAGCTCTGTGCTGGATGATGTGCTCTACCAGAGACAAGAGGTATTTGGGGAGAGAAAACAAAGATAAAACCCCACAGACTGATCTCTCCTGGTTTGGGTAACAGGTGCTCTGACCCATTTATAACGATGGTTCCTGTTCCTGTCTCCACTGAGCCGGGGCAGAAAGGAACAAGCCACAGCAAAAACTTTGCCATCCCACACAACCCCTGTTCTTTCCCTTGCCCTGTCTGGGAGGGGTCATTGTTCTCACTGCCTTGGCATGGGTTCCCGCAGGGTAAGGAAATGTTTCCCCTCCGTGATAAAGGATAAAGCACTCTGGGCTCCATTTTCACGTTCAGTTTAGTATCAGGTGGCTTAAAGTAGAATTTAATAAGGCTGTACATTTTATTTTTCTCCTTGCTTTACTGCATGGCTAAACTGTTGGATGAAAAGAGCAAATATTCCTGTTGGGGTTTGGAATCAAGACCGTGCATTTCCTCCCGTTTTCCCATTAGGTCCTGGCTCAGCCATTTATTACTCTGACAGGTATATTCATCACCTCAGTGTGTGAACAAGCTTGGAGCTGTGGGCTGTGCAGGACACTTGGGGTGGTCACTGGAGTCACCAGAGTGGCCCACTCCTGCAATGACACCCCCTCTGTAGCTGCAAAGAGGGACAGAACAATTCCCAGCAACTTCGCTTTGCTCAGGGCTCTGCAGGGAGCAAAAGGCAGGAGAAGAGGAGCAGGCTTCCAGATTTAATTAGGGGTATAGGAAAGAGTTTCTCTTTCCATTGCAGGACTGTGATGTTCTGTCTGTGCAAATGGCCTTGGCTGTCAGGTGAGGATTTGCATGGACTTTATAAACTTTAATGGTGCATTCCCTCGAGGAATTCCTCCAACAGTGCTGCTCCAGAGGTGAAATAGCCCTTGTGGTGTCCTGAAGCACTGTCCCTGGCCAGGGACAATTACACAGGTGCATCTACTGTGTGTGCAGAAAACTGTACTTAGCTATTGCCTGGTATCTCTTGGAAAATGGACAATAATGAACATTTCTCATGGTAATTGGTATCTCCCTCGGTAAGGTCACAGAAGGTTTTGCAAGCTGTCTATTAACGGTGTGTCTCAGCTGTTCTCGCTCAGTGGGAAGCACATTCCACACAGACTTTTTCAGTCTTCAGGAAATATTTTAACTTTTCAGCAGTAGTTTTATGAAGACAAGCACAGAAGTTTGGATGACAATAATAATTGCTGCAGTTCCTAAAACCTGAAGCAAGCCTGCCAAAATATTATTAACATCAACACCTCTAAACAACTTCTGTTTTGTCTCATCCCTTCTCCTTTCTTCGGAACATTTATAAAGAAACTGTGACATCTTGCATAAAGAAATTATTTTCTTGAGGAGTGTTTCACTGTCTTCAGCACCAGTAATTAGGATAAGAACAGAAAGCATTTATCAGTGTTATTACAGTGAACACAGCACTCAGACTGTGACAACTGAGCTCTTGTAGTGAAGTGCAGAGAGAACAGACTGAAGCAGGTGCAGACAATAAACCTGGCTGGGTCCACCTCACACTGCTTAAAATTCTTTATAAAACTGCTTTGTGAGTAAGATTTCAGGAGAAACAAGCAAAAGGTGAAAAATCTCTGTTATAAAAGTTTCAACACAATTTCTAGAGAGGGCAAGCATAAAAGTTTACAGTTCCCATAATGGCTTTCCGTGAACCAGACAAACCCTGGAGATTACGGGAAGGCAGGCATGCCAGGGTTATAAATATATTTATAGGAAGCACTGGTGCAGTGAGTAAATGGGCTGTTGCTCCCAGCAGGCTCCCAGGAGTGATCACAGAGGCTGCACGGCTCCTCCAAGGGCAGGAATCCTGCCTGCCGTGTCCCACCCAGCAGGGAGCACTGAACTTTCGGCAGTCTCCGAGAGTGCCCTGCAGCACAAGTGTCGTGCAGACTCTTTCTTCTTGCAGTAAACAACTTCTCTTCCCAGCCAGAGACTCTCTCCCCGTGAATACACAAGCTACACATGTTCCTTTGGAGGTCCTCGGGTGCGTCTGAGATGCAACAAAGCATGTGGGATGAGATGAGGAACTTTTAGCTCTTTTCGTGACTGTTATTTGGGGATATCACGTGGAAAACGTAGTTAAGTAGGCTCATAGTGTCCGAGTGCTCTTTTTTCCCCTGATACCTTTATAGCATCTTTCCTGCATAGAAGTGTCCACATGGTTAGGCATTTGTTTCAGACTAACCATTCTAGTTTAAAGCTGGACTCTTTGCCTGGTAAGACTCCAGTTTTAGGCTCCCTTTGAACTGCCTTCATTGTCAAATTGGTGTGAAACAGTGAGCAGAGGCTGCGTGCTGTCCACATCCCACTCTGGCTGGACCTGTGGTTGTGCCCTACAGCACTTCAGCTTTGGTTAGGAAGAAAATAAAGCTCACACTGCCACAGCCCCAGAAGAAATCTATTTATACTGCAAGCCTAGACAGAAGGTCCTCACCAGCACTGGTGACTCCCAGGGTGAACAGCTTGGTGTGTTTGTACAGCCAAAGAGAAGTCTCCACATGGCAAAAACCTTCTGGGAGCTGATGGACTACAGGAATTTACTCTCATCAAGAACAAGGTTTTGCCTGCTCGGTGTCAGTGACTGCTGCCTTGTTTCAGACTGTGTGCAGCTCCTTGGATCTCTATTCCACTCAGGTAATCTCTCAATATCCAGATTTCCAGAGGGTTGCCTTCTTATCCTGCTGTCCTGTAGCAGAGCATCCTGGCCTCATCCAAAGCAGTGTGGGCAGGGGGTGAGGGAGGGAATTCTGCCCCTCCACTCAGCTCTGCTGAGACCCCACCTGCAGTGCTGTGTCCAGTCCTGGTGTCCCCAACATAAGGAGGACATGGAACTGTTGGAGCAAGTCCAGAGGAGGCCACCAAGTTGCTGAGGGGACTGGAGCACCTTCCCTACAGAGCCAGGCTGGGAGAGCTGGGAGCGTTCACCCTGGAGATGGGAAGGATACAGGGTGACCTAATTGTGACCTTCCAGCACCTGAAGGAGCCAACAGGAAACATGGAGAGAGACTGTTTACAAGGGATGGAGTGACAGGACAAGGGGGAATGGCTTCCCACTGCCAGAGGGCAGGGTTAGATGGGATATTGGGACGGAATTGTTCCCTGGGAGGGTGTGGAGGCTTCCCAGAGAAGCTGTGGCTGCCCCTGGATCCCTGGAAGTGTCCAAGGCCAGGTTGGACAGGGCTTGGAGCACCCTGGTATAGTGGAAGGTGTCCCTGCCCATTGGCAGGGGGTGGCACTGGATGAGCTTTAGTGATCCTTCCAAAGAACTCCATGATTCCGTGATTATGATTATGGTAAGTTGTTCGTGCTTTTGGACAACATTTTGTGTCTATTTCTTTTCTATCTACAAGGAGACACAAGGAACAGCTTAGTTATTAAAATAAATATGGAATTATTGTGGGAAAACGCTTTTTGGATCCATTTTTGGTAGGACATGGTAAGGTCTGCATTGCTGTATGAACACCTCATAATCTCAGAATTATTTATTCTCACCACAAACCTTTGAAGTGCATTGATATCCCACACATTTTACAAATAAGGAAAAGGCAGGATGAAGTACTTAGAATTAAAAAGCAAAATAAAATTAGATACCATTAAGTCTTTGAAAATCAGAAAGTAGTGTTGCTCCAGATAAAAATTAATGGGTCTCATTTAACAAGACAGTGATACTTACATGTCACATGTAGCATTTTCCTAGGAGTTTACTGCTGATAAAGAAGTCATTTCCAAAGCTTTAAGGATATTAATGAGCTACTTTGAAGTGCTTCAGAACTATCTGTGTTAAAATAAAACTCAGCAGATGGGCGCAATATCATGGAAAACTACTGGAGCATGGTAGTTCGTTTTTAAATATTTTTTTTAAGCCAAAATTGACAATAATGTGAAAATTGTTCTCAAAAGGTGAAGTGTATATGATAAAGTAGAAAAACTGGTTTACCTGTTTCATCCACTACCTTTCCATATTTTGAACTGGGCTGTTTATGATCAGCCCCATAAATCACAGGCTGCTGCTGTTGGTTTGATGGTTTGGGGTGAGGTACAGGGGTTAAAGGTGGCAGCTGCTGTGGTTTAATTTTAGCAGTTTAAAATGGAGGAGGTGTGAATAACTTTGCCCACACAACCCCACCTACCTGGAAAAAACACCTTGAAGACAGAGTTCTAGGAAGAACTCAGAAACAAATAGAAGACAAAAAGAAAACTAATTTATGGCGAGCCTTGTTTGCCAAATTAGAGCTGTAAGAAAGGAAAACAGGGCAGAGATTGAGAGATTACATATGAAAAACCCTCTGCAGTTTACAGATCCTCCAAATATCAATAAATCTTCCCGAGCCTGCTTTAAAAAGCACTGTGTTTGTGTGTAATCCTACCTCAGCAAAGCATTCTGGGACAGCATTGAGCCACTTCTCATCCATTAATTTAATTTTTTCGCAGTCTCTCTCAGTGGACCTCTTTTTGTTCCTTCCTTTTTTGCAGTGGTTGAAGAGATCTGTTCTTAATTAGTATATCAGTAGGGATTTTGCAGGTGAAACTTCTGCAATTCACACATTTGTCTTCTTCAGGAAGGTTATTAGACTCGAGCACAGACCATTTGTCTCCTTTTGCAGGCTCCTGACAAACCATTCTTTGTTCCCGATGGGACTGTGGGAATTGTAATATAGGCAGAAAATTGACCCTGCGTGAGCGAGTCGGGGAGGGGAAGAAATACATTTGCAAACCCTCTTAAAACAAGGTAAACTCCAATTTGCAACATTTAATAAAGCCTGAGAAATTGCCAAGGAAAAAGAGAAAAGGAACTCTGTTTTCTAGGCCATTAAAACCTGAAAATTATGTCTTAATCTTGAAATAATTTACCTTTGGTGTTGACATTGCTTCATCCCTTCTGAGAACAGGACATCTGGGTCTTTTCTGCTCTGGACCTTTGGAAGGGAGACAATAATTTCTTTTCTTTAGGCTGGACAAATGTGGTTACTTTATGCAGAGGATGCTGCTCATGGACACATTTTGCTTAGGGAAAAGCTCACTAAAGCAATGAGACCTGATGCCTATGGAAATTGGGCTGCTAGGATGCATTTTCTTCTGTTCTCAGTTTCCTGGGCCTTGTCCTTGATATCTCAGGCATGAGCAGCATCTGCTGTTGCTAAAGCTTCTATAACTTGAGTCCAAGTTCTTGCTGCTGAAGTTTAGGTAATTTATTGCCTAAATAATGACCACAAAACTGGAGGTGAGATCTGTTCACAAACCTGCTTTTGAATAGTTCAACACCTGGGGATTTGGATGGGCTGGATTGATGGGACAAGGCCAATGGGGTGAAGGGCCAGGTCCTGCCCTTGGGTCACTCCAACCCTCTCCAGGCTGGGGCAGAGGGGTTGGAAAAGGTGGAGATGGAAAAGATGGAAAAGGCCCTGAGATGATGGTGACAGAGTCTGGACAGGAGCCAGGTGTTGCTGAGTGGGCAAGAGGCCAATCGCCCCTGGACTGTCCCAGCCACGGTGTGGGCACAGACCCAGGGCAGTGACTGTCCCCTGTGCTGGCACTGCTGAGGAACCTCGAGTGCTGTGTCCACTTCTGGGCCCTCATGGCCAGAGAGACCTTGAGGGGCTGGAGCATGTCCAGGGAAGGGAACGGAGCTGGGGAAGGGGCTGGAGCGCCAGGAGCAGCTGAGGGAGAGAAGTTAGGGGAAAGTGAGGGAAGCTGGGAAAGGGGCTCAGCCTGGAGAAAAGGAGGCTCAGTGGGGACCTTGTGGCTCTGCACAACTCCCTGACAGGAGGGGGCAGCTGGGGGGGGTCGGGCTCTGCTCCCAGGGAACAGGGACAGGAGGAGAGGGAACGGCCTCAGGCTGGGCCAGGGGAGGCTCAGGTTGGACATCAGTAGGAATTTCTCTATGGAAAGGGTGCTCAGGACTTGGCAGAGGCTGCCCAGGGAGGTTTGGAGTCCCCATCCCTGGAGGGGCCCAAGGACATGGCACTCAGTGCTCTGGACTGGTGACAGGGTGGGCATCGGGCACAAGTTGGACTCAGTGATCCTGGAGGTCTTTTTCCAACCTTACTAATTCCGGGATTCTGGGATTGTAACATTCTTGCAGGTTCACTCAACTCCCTAATTCCTGCAGAGGAATTGTCTCCCTCTTCATGGCACGTGCATGTTTTACATGCATCCTAAGCTGGGGGTTGTGAATGACCCTGCACATCCCACACCTGGAATCATTACCTGTCCTTGTGAAGGGGAATTGCAGAGTTGTGGCTGTCCTGCAGAAGCAGAGTAACACCACTCAGAGCTGAGTAGTGTTCAACGACCTTTTTCCTTCAGAACTCTGCTTTTGCCCCGAAGTTATTCAGTTTTAAGTCAAGTCATGATGACTGACACAGCTTTATTTACACCACTTAAGCTTCAGCTTCATTAGCGATCCCTCATAAATGTGTTTTCTTTCTGCCTCCTCACATTCGCATCCACGTGGCTGGGTTGTATTTTTCCACAACATCTTTCCTCCTTTCTCTGTCTCTTGTCTTTCTTGTAGGATGTTCACTGAGGGCAACATCACAACGAAAGGGTCCGAAAATAAATGGGAATGTGGGATGAAGAAACAGCCAAGTTGTTTTTAGGTGGCTCCATTATTCGCCCCCCTCAGACATGTGTACCTGATGTAAATAATCAGCAGGCAGCAGGCATCCAAAGCAGTTTTGTGCTGGTTGAACATCTTGAAGCAGCATCTCTTTGTTCATTAAATTATTCTGGAGGAACTTTTGGAGGAGCAGAAAGTTCCTTGATGCTTCCTGACCTGTTCCACGGGGGCCCTTCATTTATTGCAGGTTGCCAGGTTACCTCCTGCTTGGTCATTGAAGTCACTTGACATGAAGCTTTTATCTGCCACCGAAAGGTTGTTGACCAGGCCATTTATTTCAGTGAAGAGTTCTTCTGTCACTCTTAGTCATAGCTGCATAAATGCTGCGATGATAATAGCAGGAAAATTTATCTCTTAAAGTGGCAACTGTTATTTTATCCCCTCGAGCAAACTGTCAGGATTCCTAAAGGTCTTGTATTAAATTGCAAATCGAGCACCATTGTGTCTGAATTCTAATTTTAGACGCTCTTGTTAGAAAGTCTGAGCAAATGTGCATTCAATTAAGGTGAGGGTTTGGAACTTTGCGTCTAAGGAAATAAGCTTTTACAATTAGTTCAAAATTAAATCAGAACATTTCCACATTTCCAATCCACTTGTTCCAAAATATAGTCATAATAATTAAAAAATCATTAACATCCTTTGCACTCTAGGGGCCTTTCCTTTAATATTGGATTTTCTGTACACAGAAAGTTGGGGATTGTTTGTCTGTTAAGGAAAAAAAAAAGCAGCTGATAACCCAAGAACTGAAGTCTCCCATTTTTTCTTTAAAAGCTGATCAGAAACTTTAGGATTCCTTAACAGCAACCGCTAAAGCTATAATTTAACTGGAACAAACTCAAAATAGCTTTCGGCAATCCTTAAATTAACACTTTGTGGACTATTCCACCAGAAATGCTTCTTTCAGAACATACATTTAAGTCCCTTTTCTCCTTGATATGCAGAAGCATGGCAAGAAGTTTAACAAGGAGTCACTTGATTTGCTCAGCCCTGAATTTTCTATGTTGCTCTCCAACATGTTGGCCAGGACTGCAGGTACCATGGAAGCACAAGATAATCCTTCATTCTGAGACAAAACTCAGTTCTGTAAAATCCCAAGTGCTAGGAAAAGGGTGAACAGCGATCAGCTGTTCTCCTCCAGTGCAAAATCTTGGGGGCATCAGTTGAAGCCAGGAGATCATGGAAGTGTTCAGAAAGCTCTTTCCTTCATTGCAAAGGTCTTAGTTGAGAGGGAAATCCCAAAATGTGTGTTGGGGCTGTTTGTCCCTTTATCCCTTTCTGTAATGCTCTCCCACCCTCAATCCTGCTGCCAAAGGTAACTCTCAGGATATTTTTTCATGGTGGGTCAGACTTCATTCCTGGTGTCTAAACAGGGAGATGTGGGACATGTCCACACAGGGGACCCTGTCCCAGCTCCTGAGGCCATTCCTGTGGGAGTGTGGGGTGGGAGGGAGTCAGCAGCCTGTCCTTGCCTCTTCCCAGCAGTGCTGTGCTTCCACAAACCCTGGTTTCGTTACGGAAAAAGCCATAAAAATGCATTACACTGAACTCAGGTAAGTTTTACAGTCGAATATTAAGCTGCAGAAACAACAAAATTAGGTGACTTATATGTGTGGCAATAAATCCTCTCCCAGGACTTTGAGTGAACTATTACATCCTGCAGCTCCTTCAGCAGCCTAAATTGGCTCTATTTGGCTCGTAAAGGCAGGATGGATCCTCATTTATACACATAACAAATGGAATGAATACACTTCTTTGAAAAATGGGAATCTGACAGTTTAACATACGGGTTTGGGGTTTTTTTCCCAGGATATTTTAGCTTCTTCAATAAAATTTCCTTAAGATGACACATCTACGTATCGGTACATCCACAGGTATAGACAAAAAAGATTAAATTAAGATTCCTGCTGGTTTATTAGCGCCAGTTTCAACACAGGCTGATTCTCAGAATGATAATTCCTGCACACAGTTGGAAGAATGAGCTGGGCTCTCCTGCTCACTTGTTTTTGTAAGTTAAATGTCATAAAGAAGAGGTGAAATTCCAGAATAAAGCTCGGCTCTAATTAGTGCACTGATTTGAACGCCGAGTTCATTTTCTGCTAGGTTACAACTTTCTAAATGTTCCAAAGCAGATGCACCTCATGATTCCTCTGCCACTTACTCTAATGCACAGAGCACTTTACCCCTCTGAATTGGCACTTTAAATCACTCTCCTCGCTGCTCCTCATTACATGCACACACACACCACACTCTGGAGCTGATCCGACCAGGAAAATCAGAATCGCTCCTTTCTTCCCCCTGCCAAATGCCTGTTCTGCTGCTACAAAGCCCTGTTTCCACATTCTTGATTACCTGTGTCTCACAGAACAACAGCACTCAGTGCAAAACACAAAAACACAGGGATGTGCTCCAACAAAAAATCAAAGCAAGCTTCAAAACACCCAATTTTTACTAAAATGACAAGTTTTCTTTGCATGACGTTTGGTAACGTTATGGTAGATGAAAATTAATAAAGATTTTTTCTCCCTCAATGCTTAGAGTTTGGTTTTGGTTTTGATTGGGAAAATTTTTAAAGTTATGAGGTGCAGATGTAGAATTATAGAGTTATAGAATGGTTTGGGTTGGAAGGGAACTTAGAGACCATACAGTGCCACCCCCTGCCATGGGCAGGGACACCTTCCACTAGCCCAGGCTGCCCCAAGCCCCATCCAGCCTGGCCTTGGACACTTCCAGGGATCCAGGGGCAGCCACAGCTTCTCTGGGCACCCTGTGCCAGGGCCTCTGCACCCTCACAGGGAAGAGTTTCTTCCTAATATCCAATCTAAACCCACTTTTCTTCCGAGAGATGTAAACTTATGAATCCTTTGGTTGATGTCCATTATAAACTTGCTGAGTGGAGGGAAAAATGAATGTGCCCTGAAAAATTGTTTATTAAAAGTGGTCTTATGAGGGGCTCATTGCTGCTACCCTCTGATGACTCTGCAGCTGCCACTCTCTTTTTCTCCAAAATAAAATCCAAACTGCAGCAGCTCCTGTATTTCTAATCAGCATGGAAATTCAACATCCTGCCCATTTCCCTCGGGACTAATTAAGAAAAACATCAAAAAGTGGAGTGACTTTAATTAGCCAGTTAGGCAGCATGGTGTTATCATTATCCTGCCCCGTAAGCAGCACCCTCATCACAGCCATAATGATGGGGTAAATGGAGCTGGCCGTGCTGACCCTATGGAATAAGCACTTCCAAAGCCAATTGGATTTCACAGGAATGCAGTGGGTCAATGGGGGTGTGACTGCAGATTCCAACAGCCTCACAGAATCTGAGCCCACCTGCTCTGAGACCACAGATGTGAATTTGTGTCTGTCTCTGTGAATTGGAGTGCTGCAATGAACTCTCAGGGAGGCAGTTTAAAAAAATCACAGTTGATTTAAGAACTCCTATTATTAAATGTTTCTAGATTTAGTAAAAGGATTTCTTAAATCAATTGTGAATTGGAAGGAAGATGAAAAAATTCTCTCTACAGAATAGAAGGATAGGACTCTTCCAGGGATGGGGCAGCCACAGCTTCTCTGGGCACCCTGTGCCAGGGCCTCAACACCCTCACAGGGGAGAATTTCTTCCTAATATCTAACCTAAACTTACTCTCTGGCAGTGTGAAGCCATTTCCCCTTGTCCTGTCACTACAGCTCCTGATGAGTTGTCCCTCTCCAGCTCTCCTGGAGCCCCTTCAGGCACTGGAAGGGGCTCTGAGGTCTCCTTGGAGCCTTCTCTTCTCCAGGTGAACATCCCCAGCTCTCCCAGGCTGGCTCCAGAGCAGAGGGGCTCCAGCCCTCAGAGCATCTCTGGCTTTCTCTGGACTCTCTCCAGCAACTCCACGTCCTTCCTGTGCTGGGCCCCAGGGCTGGGGCAGCTCTGCAGGTGGGGTCTCACCTGAGCAGGGCAGAATCCCCCCTTTCCTGCTGCCCACGCTGGGGGCTCAGCCCAGGCTCAGGGGGTTCTGGTCCCAACTCACACCTCCAGCATCTTGAAGATCCCACACCTTTGATCGTGTCATTTCAAAGACTTTTTTCTCTTACAAAGTTGTAGCTCCTCTCATTCCAGAAGACCTGCATTAATTTGGAACAGGAATCTTGTCTCAAACCCCACAAACATTCATATTCGTAGGTGCCATTGTACAGCCAGCACTGAGCTGTTCTAATCAGCCAGGGGTAATTTAGATTCACCAACAATACTCACAAATATTGCACAATGTCACAAAGGATCAAATGCAAATGCACATTTCTTCTTCAGCCACTGAGAAGCCTTTAAAAAGAAATTAAACAGCAGATCTCATCTTCTCCCAAATATAAATATGCAAACTGATGCAAATTGCTTGCTCCTGACCCGGGAACACGATGGCCAATTGCCTGACCTGTGTTCACAAAACAATATTTCATTTCATTGGCTGTTCACAGGGAGTACATTTGAAATTTCCGTGGCATCAGGATAAAAATCAGAATGAGCTTATGCTTCTCAGAGCACTTCAATCACTTCTGATTTCCTAGGCAGTGTCTGTGCCTACCAAAGCGTGAAGCCTGGAATATATTAGCAAAGTATTAATTATGGTTGAAATCCTCAAACAGATTTCAATACTTAGCTGTCACCAAAGTGGTGGCAAGAGTCATCCTCCAGCAAAAACCATTGTGTAGCAGCAAATGGGGTAAGACCTCTATTATTTCTTAAGGAAAGTTGCAAAAAATATATATATATATAAATCATGTTACATATTAAACAGAAGGACAAAATGTAACAAGAAATCTGCTAATTGAAGGAGGGTTTTGTAAGTGTAACACGCTAACTAGAGACAGAGACTCACAGAATGATTTGGGACTTTAAAGATCATCTACTTCCAACCCTCAGTTCTATTTCTGCACCACTGCTGAAAGCAAACCTGGCATCATGTTCTCATCCCATTATATACATATATATAATATTAATCCACAAACGTACCTTTACTGCAAATAAAATCCAAACAGAGAATAAAATTACCATTTTCTCATGTGCAATGCAAAATTCTGCTGGAGGTGCCTAAATTGGTCTGTTGCTTCTTGGTCATGCTAAGGATCTCAAAATTGAATAATAAATATCATAAAAAGCTGCTACCTTTTCAATATGATGGAAGTTACCATTAGTTCTTAGGTCTGTCCAGTTTAAATAATAATAACATCAATAAAAATAATAATATCAATACTGATAGGAACAGNATTCAAGAGGTTGAACTATATTATTTATTAAAACATTATACATGGATCACAAAGGGTTTTTCCTAAGATGCTCCATGAATCCTGGAAGAGATTTCCCAATAACCAACCCAAAAGTTTTATTTCAGTACTATGAAGTGCTTTCCTTCCTTTAATATGGAGAGCTTTTAACAATCTAATTTATCTATAGATTCATCTAAACTGGATGTAAACTCTGAATTATTAGTAATGGCTTACTGGGATATGATCATGGAACTGTGAGAAACACATTCTAGTGGCTGATATGAACTTCAGGCCTTCCTTTCCAGCAAAGAGCTGTTAAAAATATTTTACTAAGCATGTTTGAATGTTGTAACAATCTCCCACAGCCACTGTCATTATCCTCTTGATTCCCCATTGCCTTAAACCAGCAATTAGAAGTTGATGAGAAACGTCCAGGAACAATAATAGTTAAAGATCAATTAGGGATCCATGAGGCTGAGGAGATTAAATATTTATTAAAATAACAACAACCTTTCAAATAATAGTTCAAACTTCATTACTTTAATCCATTCTGGAGCTGCTATTTTCTGCCTCGCTTCCCCGTAATTGCAAACTGCAACCAGTGACAGGGAACGTCTCACACCAAAGTACATAAAAACATAAAGTGTTTATGCTGCAGTGACAGTGCTGAGATTTTGTAAACAGATTGGAACAGGTTTATTTCTTATTTGCCTGCACATTTCTAAAGTGCTTTTCTAGTGTAAAGTGACAAAAATCTCCCACTTAGTTAAATTTAACTGGAATTTCCTGCATGGATCCAGAACCCTTCCTTTGCAGCCAGATGGACAAATGACCACAGGGCTGATGTTCTCTTCAGCAGCAGACCTGGAGAAGGGACATTGGGGAGGTGGGTGTAAGGCAAGAAAGGTTTTTGCAGGAGGAACAGAGCTTCTCTCTGGAATTCAGAGTGAAAAGTGACATCTGTGGAATGTTTCTGTGGAAGTGATGTGTGCTAACAAGAGTGGCAGCTCTGCTTTCTGTCCGTGCCTTGGTGACAAGCAAAAAAGTGTGCAACCCACTCTTTCTCAAACACATAACACAAAAATCTCTCTGACTCATTTAGAATTGTGATTTAAACCAAAAGCTGACAGAATCTGGGGCCGACAGACACAAATTTTGGCATCTATTAAGGGAAAAGGTGAAAAAATAATTCTTTAGCATGGCAAAAGGGAAAGAAAGGGAGCATCTTTAAAAGAGAGCACACAGCTCCTGACGGTAAAGTTGGACTCGATCCTTGTGGATCCGTCCCAGCTCTGCCGATTCTAGGATTTAAAATTCAATGAAAACATTCTTCACTGGGGCAAAAGTGAGCACACAGCCTGTGGGGACTGGAGAAGCCGTCAGGGCACAAGGGAACACCTCACACTCGGGAGCTCCAGAGCAGCAGCCAGGGACTGTGGCAGCAAGGTGTGAGGATGCCACAAATCCATCATTCCATTTGGGCATGGCATGGTGACCTGGCTGCACCAAGAGGCATTTTTTTCCTGACACATTTTTCTATATATAGTTCCTTAAGTATTTTATGTACTGGGTTTATTGTTTTATATACTGCGTTTAGTATTTTGTATCGTATTTATTTTCATATATATTTATTTTATATACTGTTTTTAGTGGTTTATATACTGTTTTCTTTTTTAAAAAACCCAAGTTTAACCACTGCTTGCGCTGATCATTGAAAGAAGCAGCAGTCATTTCAAATGCTTTTAACATTTGACGAAACATTACCCTCAAGTTGTTCTAACACTCCTCTCTAAAGGTTTCTTATCAACTGCTAAGAATGGAAGCGCCCCCAGAACTCTGATCACTCAGAGAAGTACACTTAGAAAACGTGAAACTATTTATGCCAATATAAATATGCCTAATGGATTTGCTTTAAACAAGTTTCACAGTGGAAATCTGTTTCCTTTTCATGCCCAGCAATTCTATCCCTGATCTTTAAACCACACTGCATTTCTCTTGCTGGATCCATTCCTCAGGGAAAACATGCTAATCATCCTCCTCATGCTTCCTCATGTTCTGAACTTCTCTCCCTCTGTCGCTTCCATGCATGATTATAATTTGATGATAAGAGAAACAATTTAAAACTGCAATTATGAAAGCATTTCTTTGTTAATTCCCTCCTGGCTAAATGACTTCCTCTCACGCTAGGAAGTTAAACATCTGACAGCATGACTGAGCTCCAGGAGCTTCAATTTCCATTCACAAAAGCCTCTTTTTTCAGCTGCCTCTCATATTCCGGTTGGAATTTATAGTGATTTGCTCCCTCTTTTACTTATGGATTCATGGATCCCAGAGAGACTCAACCTGGAGCCAATATTTGCAACTCGGCTGGACCTCTAACTCTTTGTTTTAGCTGACATTATGAGGTGTGTGTTTTATGAACTGGGTAGAGGAGGAAATGAACCCTTTTGGGGCTGTTCCTCTGGGCACCATCTCGCCGGCACAGAGACGGATCAGCACAGTGCTACCAGAAGGATTAGGCAATAACAGCAGATTACATTTGGTGGAATAAAATATTACAGAGCAGCTCAGAAATTGTCCTATCAATACTGCAATATTGCAATGAGACAATCAGGAGGTAGAACACGGGGTGGAATGAAAAATCCTGTAATTGTTGCCTCCGTGCAGGTAAAATGATGAGCTGTGGTGCTGGTTCTGCAGTTCAAACACAGCTTAAAGGGTGCAGGGGGTTGACTGGGTTACTTTTTTTTCTTCCTTTTTCCTCTAAAATCATACCCACATCAGCCATAAAGGAGAACAGAAAATAACAGCACTGTTAACATAGCAGGAAATAAAAATTATCCTCGTTTAGCTACTCATCTTTATTTCACAGTTGTGAGCAGATACCAGTGGATGACTTGAAACAAATACAAAATTATTGTGCTTTCTGCTAAAAATATATAACTTTGACTTAAGGTAATTTGTTTAAAAGCCTAATGAGGTTGACATTTGAAGCAGGTTCCTGCCATTTCTGTTCCTTCTGGCTTCACTGAGATAAAATAAAATTGTAGCAGGTGACTCATAAAATGAGCTGACCTGCCAGGGCAGAACAGACCCTCTGAAATGTCCGTGTGGAATGATGGGATTTTTGATCTTTGTTGGATACCTTGGCACGTTGTTCAGTACTGCCTGAGCTGAGCCAAGGACACGACACCCGGGAAGGACATGGATTTGGGGTCCCATAAGGGGAGATGGGGTTCAGGGGGGGAGGAGGGACAGGAGAGCCACTGCAGGTGTGGCAGAGAGGGCAGCAGTGGTGGGAGCTGGGCACGGCTCAGGTCGCTGCAGGCACAGGGCAGACGTGGAGTCAAGAGCAGCCACTGGAAAAGGATTAGGCAAAAATATTAGGAATAAGCTGGGGAGAGCTTGGCTTTCCACAGCTGAGCAAACCACGCCAGAGAAGAGCACCTATAACATGAGCTGAGATGGTGGGAACAACAGGGTCAGAGGGAAAATGGGAATGTGAGCTTAGAGAGATGGGAAAATCCCCTTGCTTGTGGATGAGTTAGGAAACACCTTCAGCTGTGCCTGCCCCTGGATCCCTGGCAGTGTCCAAGGCCAGGCTGGACAGGGCTTGGAGCACCCTGGGCTAGTGGAAGGTGTCCTGCCCATGGCAGGGGGTGGCACTGGATGGGATTTAAGGTCCCTTCCAACCCAAACAACTCTGTGATTCCATGAAAAGTGTCCAGCCTACAAGAGACTATTGTGTCTCTTACAGATCACTTCCCTAAAAACCTGAATGCCTTTCTTCAGGAAATGGGATAATGGTGGGTAAGTATCCAGCATTTAGGAGTTGGATTGTCAAAATGTATCCTTAGATGAAGAGATAAAAATTCTTCCATAAATCCAAAGTATTAAGGACAGTCCTTAACAAAGACAGGGCAGATGAGAGCAGCCAGAGAACACAGAAATAAAAGAGGAACCAAGGGAGATAAATGGGAACATGTGAGCAAACATTTCTCATGCTGTAGTAAAATCTGCAACTTGAAAGGATTTTTAAAAAATTATTATTTTATTTGTGGCTGAAGTATTTTGCTTAAAATTTACGTTTCATTTGTTTGAAAGGTCTTTTCTTTTATATGATATGGGTGTGTTATTAAACATGCTGATCTCCTACCCTATGGAAGGTGAACTGCTGATGTAGAAGTGTCTCTGGACGAAGTCTGTGCAGAAGGAAAGGGCGGAAGGTGGCTGAGGAAGTGCTGAGAGGGATTAAATCCAGTGGTTCCAGGAGGTCTGGGAGGAGCAGGGTAAGAGCAGAGAAGCAGGAAATGCCTGCCATTTCTCTTGGAAACAGGGATGTGTGTTCTGCACTGGCCCTGCATCAGGCTCAATGTTGCCATGAAGAACCATCACACACGATGTAATATCTTATGTCGCTTTCTCTTGACCTGACCCATGACCGTGAGCCTTAAAGATAATGAGATCTGAGATAAGGAGGTCTTTTGGCTCATATCTGTCTCTTCTCATCTCACAGAGTCCTGCTCCAAAGGTCACAACACAGATAACAACCTTTGCAGGAAGACTGAGCTGTTCATTTAGGCTCCTCTTATTTCTCATCCTGCTGACAGGATTATCAATCCATAATGTCCTCTGCAATAATGCCCTCCTCAAATCAGCATATTCAAATAAGAATTGTTATTTCCTTGTCTAAAGATGCTGCATTTCAATTTAATCTGATTTCACTTCAAATTCCTGTTCAGCCTATGTATGTTTTTGGATTTTCTTTTTACATGACCAGTGTCTGGGTCACCAGTCTGCCCCACAAAATCATGCTGTCAAACAGGAGAGGATGGAAAAATAAGCTCAGTGAACACCTCCGGAATCATTTTTGCAATGAAAAATAATCAGGGAAAAACATATCTTAAACCATCTAAATTTTAAGTGTTTTTCTATCAGTATTGAAGTGAATTAAATTAATTACAGGTGTGGTTTCACTTGACTGAGGTGTGTTGGGAAGGTTTTGGTGATGGAAGCACCTTGATCCACCTGAGGAAGATGAATGTCTGGAACAGAGGGGTGCTGAAAACAAACCAAACTGCCAAATCAAGGAATCCTTTGCCAGCCTTTCCGAGCTGGGAGCCCTGTGGAACTGTGCACACTCTTTGGCCCATCACCTGTGTGATGCCACCAGGGCCCAGTTCCCAGCCCTGGAGCTGAGGGGGTTTCCATTGATTCTGTCACCTGCGAGGTGACAGCTGAGGAATTGCAGAGACACACTTCCTCAGCTCCCTGTGCCTCTCCCTTGCAAGCAGCCTTCTTAATCTTCTCCCTTTTTAACACCCCACTCAATAATTTCTCTCGAGAGCACGGGTGTCTGCCTTGTCCTTTAATGATGTGACCAAATGGGGAAATCAATGCCATTAAATACTCGTGGAATGGGATGTAAATAAGCAGCTATAAACTTATGTATGGAGCTTTTAAAGGGCTTTTCAGCCGAAGATGCACCATAGGGAGTGGGATTTTTTTTGTATTGATGATTATTCTTCCAGTATACAGAGCACTTTGGAAAATCTTATTGCCTTCCTCAGTATTTCAGTGATGTATTTAATTGCAGTTTGCTTGCAGAGAAGAAAAGCAAAGAATGAACAGGAAAAAAAAAATTTACATTTAAGGAAGAGGAATTAAAATTCTGCTTTTATAGAATCTTATAGAATGGGTTGGGTTGGGAGGACCTTAAAGCTCATTCAGTCCCACTCCCCACCATGGGCAGGGACACCTTCCACTAGCCCAGGTTGCTCCAAGCCCCATCCAACCTGGCCTTGGACACTTCCAGGGATCCAGGAGCAGCCACAGCTTCTCTGGGCACCCTGTGCCAGGGCCTCCCCACCTCCACAGGGAGGAATTTCTTCCCAAAATCCCATGTAACCCAGCCCTCCTTCAGCCTAAAGCCATTCCCCCTTGTCCTGTCATTCTCACTTAATTGTATTTTGTTACAACAGTTGGAACCAAACTTTAAAACAAAACAAGACTCAAAGCTGACAAATTAATAATCCAAGTAATTGGCAATATTATCATATTTTGCCAGGTCTTGCCATCCTGCTGGGAAAAAATTCCAATCAGAGGCACCTGGTGATGAAAGAGACCCGTGTCACATTCTATTTGTGGTTTATGTGGTCTTGCTATTTTAAACACATGCATTTAATTGCTTCAAACAGTGGGACTCCAACATTATTCTGGTGCCTACTGAACTGTTAAATTGATCAGAGCACTGAGAATTTGTATATGTTTTTAAATCAACCTCCTGGTAAATTTCCTTTGCCTTAATGCTTTCCCATTACCCTTAATTAAATCCTTTTCTTATCCATTGCCTCCCAAATTACATCACTAACCCCTCTCCTTCTCATGTTGGTAGTGCCTCCAAAATTTACAAAAATTAATGTCTCCTCAAGCTTTTAACCACTTTGGGCAAAATTCAGCGTGCATAATTTCATGGGGAACAGATGGAGCTGCACCAGGAATGAGTTTGGCTGCTGGGAATTACTGAGCAACCTGAGGACTCAACTGATTCTGCACTCTGGTTTTGCAAATCTGATTTCTCCAGCAGCGACGAGGAAGATAAAGCAGCAAACCCCAAATGCTGAAGATGTTGTGATGCCTGTGAGGCAGAGCCTGCCCTCAGCTCCCCAGGACAAGGATGAAAAGTCTGCCATGGACCAGGGATAGTCACAAACCTCTGTGTGTTGGGTGGTTGAAGCATCTATTTATCTAAATATATTTGAAGCTCTTCCCCTACAGACATTTTTACTACCTGGGATGTGTGCTGGAATTGAATTACTACTGCCTTATTTTAGTTTTATGCTTCTGTAATGGCATTAAAAGCAACACTTACTCCACATAAACCCACAGAAAATGATGGCGAATCAGGCCAGATTCACTTTTGGTTAATTGTGCTCCTTAAAATGTGGGAAGACTCTAAGTATGAATGAAGCAAACTGCAAATATTAGGCTTCCCCTAAAAATCTCTTATTTTCTTTTTTTTTACTCGACAGCATTTTGAAAAAGATTGGCCTGGAAACATAAAATCAATCTTACTGAAAGCTTTACTTGGACACTGAAATACAAGTATAACACAATAGTTGGGAAAGCAAAATGCCCAGGAAGAAACACGCCCAATTAATTTTGAAACATTTCAAGCAATCAATTAAAAACCTTTTAAGGCAACACCTTCAGATGCAGCAGAGCACTTCAAACATCAAAATTGCCTGTAGATAGATTTTTCTGAAGCGGGAACCGGGAAATGTTCTTGCTAAACTACAAACAAATTGCTTGAGGTTCTGTTAGTCCAGAATGACACTCAGGATAGGAGGGACTGTGTGACACTGTCCAGGACAAGGGCAGGAAGTGGGACAGCTGGATTTGGGGCACTTGGGCATAATTCCCTCCAGAAGGCTGTCAGAAAAACCAGCTTCCTTGTTGGAATTCAATTGCATTAAATACATTATGGAAGAGTTGTCTCCATTGGTTCTTAAATATAATGAAGTGTTTTGAGGGTTCAAAATGGTGTTGTTTCATGAAATTCTGTGTTTTCCACTTTGGAATTCACTGTTATTTGAAAAATTAATCCTTGGGAGGATTCCAGTTTCACTGTGTCACACACAAAAAACCCGTAATTGAAGCAAATGGCTTGCTGGGATTGATTTATAGATACTATATAATATAACATAATGACACGTAACAAAATTTCATTACACAGTAAGGTTAATTTGAATTATGATTTGTTCTCCATGCCAGGCAAAGGGAGATGCTGGTGTTCAGTAACTGCTGCAGTATTTTACCCCAGATTTCAATGGACTGCAGCATCCTGAAAAAGCAGCAATTGCCTCTCCTGAAGAGAGAAAGCCTAAGTGATCTCCAAGGTTTTATGGGCATGAGTTGTTTAAAGGTAATTGCTGCAGTATAAGCTGGGAATCCACTACTTCAGAGCAGTTAAAGAGGCAGCAGTGCAGAGAGGGAATGGAAGAAATTCCTGATTTGAAGGTAGGCCCCATCCCTGGGAGTGTCCAAGGCCAGGTTGGATGGGGCTTGGAGCACCCTGGGCTAGTGGAAGCTGTCCCTGCCTGTGGCAGGGGGTGGCACTGGGTGGGCTTTGGGGTCTCTTCCAACCCAAACCATTCCAGGCTGGTGATTCTAAGAACAGTGGAGTGGAACAGGGATCGTGTTTGGTATTTGGTGACTTATTTCACTGTGGGAAAAGGAGGTGGTTGCCAGACAAGAGCCCCAATGCAGGGGGGCCAAATCTCACGGGAGACCCAGGTGACTTCCTGTACACAAGAGCCTGTGTCCCCCCAGGGACAGGAATACCCTGCTGTCCTGTTGGCAGTAAAATCATGGAATCATGGAATACCAGGCTGGAAGGAATGTCAAGGGTCATCTGGTCCAGCTGCTCTTGGCCTCGACAGGATGGCCCAGCAACCTGGCCAAACAAAACTTACAAGTGTCCAGTGTTGGGGAATCCACCACTTCCATGGGGAGATGATTCCAATGGCTGACTGTTCGCACTGTGAAACATTTCCCTTTGCTATCCCGTCAGAATCTCCCCAGCAGTAACTTGCACCTATTTCCCCTCATCTTTTCCATGTGGCTTCTTGGGAAGAGGGAGTCTCCATCTGGCATTTTTATACCCAGACCGAATTATCTGTCAGTTTTTTCATTCCCACAATATGTGACTTAGCAGATTCTGGGGTAAAGTATTTAATGACATACACAGCCATGAGCAATTGGGGTGGATCTGATTCCTAAAATAATAGATCTGGGTAGATCATAGAACAAGGCATGAAATCTGATTTGGAAAATTGATTAAATAGGCCTTTGGACAAAGGAAGAAAAAAGGAAAGGGGAAGGTGAAGAGGAAAGGGCAGGAGGAAAGGGGAAGGGGAAAGAGGAAGTGAATTAAAAAACCCAAAAGCCAACAGGTCCTGTTGAAATGGGAAGGTTTTTTGGGATTCCTCTAAATAAAATCAAAACAGTAATTTTCACTCTTTGCAGGCAAATGATATTGCAGAAAGGAATGTTTCCACAGCAAAACTATCTGGAAACCAAAATGGATTTGAATTTTTAAAAAATCTGCAGTTAATTCTGAATGGATCACTTGTATGGGAGGTTTCCCAGCTCTGTGAAATCCCCTCAAAGGCAGATTGTGAGTCCTTCTATTCCTGTATTTCCATGATCCTTTGACAAGCACACCTTTTACCAATGTCAGAACATTTCTAAGAGGAGATGTTCAGCCTCAGAGAGGAATCATTTCAGCAGGCCTGATATGACAGGACAGCCCACATGTCTTTTGTCTTTTTGAATTATCCAACTCAAGACTTCAAAACCTCACAGAAACAGGTTCAGATAGGGTTGAAATGGCAAAAGCAGCATGGATGAGGAGAGGAGGGTTTGCCGAGAGAAAGGGGAGGCTGGAATGGACATCCCCATTAATTTCTTTCTCTTTCCAAATCCTCCCCTGTTCTGGACTTGTAGGTCTTTATTCACATAAATTCCAGTTCAAATGTGAAAGCCACAGAAGAATGACTTCAGTCAGGTGCCAAGAGAACAACAAAACGGGTTCTCGAAACCTGGGGAAGTGGGAATTAAAATGGCAGAGAGAGGTTGGGTGCAAAGAGATCCTGGTTCTTGCTGGGACAGGATTAAAAGCTGGAAATAACCAAGAGATGTGTAAAAGACTGAATCTCATGCTCATGGAATGCTGAACCACTGGGAGCTGGGGAACAGTGAGAGGGTCTTTGCTGCCAGGATCTGCACAGATTATTTCAAGAAATTACAAATCAGTTTCTCTGCTGTTTAAAACTAGATGTAAGAAATATCTGCTTGCTGGAACTCAGACTCCCATGATCACAAAATTGGTGTTACTGCCAGATGCAGACCCTGAGAACCTTTTCAGGAAAGCAATAAAAGTGGCAAGAAGAGCTTTGAGAGCTGAAAACAAAATTGAGCTCTTATCTTCTTTGATATTCCATTTTCCCTGCAACAGTTTACAAAATAATCTCAACTTTACATTTCTTTGTCACTCTCATTTAAAGATATGGCACGATGAGGTGAAATCCCTGCCCGCATTAAAGGAGACTTTTCTGAAAGCACTGCGAGACATCACAGAGGGAGGTGACATCCGAGACAAAAAGTGAGGGCTGAAAGACAACCTCAGCCACCGGCAAGTTTTGTGGGGTTGGGTTTTTTCCTCTTAAGAAAATACCAACCTTTCTAAACGTGAAATACATGAGGACTTGGTGCCCTTACCAAATGAATGAGTGTGAGTGAGAGAAGTGGAAAGCAGGCCTAGGGGAAAGTATGATCCCTAGTTGTTAATGGATACACAGAATGCAGTGCCAGGATAATCAGAGGGAGTCTGTTGGAGAAGAGGGATGTGTGGCACACCAATTACCAACAGCAGGGAAAATTGAAAGGAATTACATTCAGGGGAGTGTGAAATGTGAAAGTCAAGGAAATAAATTAGATGTTGTATGACCTCTAGTGTAATATGTGGAGAACTAATACATTTAACCTAGTTGTAATCATGTCATAGCCAGGCTGCATTAGGAACTTTTTCATTTACATTTTCCTCTCTGTGGCTCCGCGCTCAACTTTTGGAAATGGGGAATAGCACAGCAACACGGAGAGGTGGTTCTGGAAAGGGAACGAAACAGCCAAGCTCAGAAATTACTAATGGTGCACCACTCCAATCTGATAACATTAAATATCACGGTGGCCAGAGGTTTCCTCAGAGAAATAAAAAAAGGCAATATATCAGCTGCAAACTCTGCTCTGCCATAACAGGCTAAAATACTTACAGAATAAAAATGACCTCTGTGGAAGTATCTTTGCCAGGATCAGTGCGGGGAGGGGAGTGGCTTAAAGTGCTTGAAGATGTGACTGGGGAGCCTGAAGTATAATGAAATTTCTTTAAGGAAAGCATGGATTTGAGCTGTCATCTGTCTTTAAGAAGGCTCTACAAATGGTAAAAAGTCTGACTAGGGAAAGTAAAAGACTTTGGGAAGCATCTGTTGATGTGATCATACAGGAGTTCTGAAAGTCTCCAAGTCTGCCTGGTGCCTAATTTGAGTATTTCAAGGCAGTTTATGTCCACAACTTTTTGTCCTAAGCATCACAGGCTCAGAAAACTCTGTCCTCCTCTTTGCAAAACCCTTTTCTTATGTCCTGTCTTCAGTATAAACAACTGCCATTCTTTCTTTATTTTTCTCCTCATAATTTCTGCAAATCACTGTGTCTGTGCTCCACTTGATCCCTGTCCCTAAAATGGTTAAGATGACAGTAAAATGGCTTTTAGTAGATATGAAATTTCTTCAGTTTCCATCATGAGTTCAGTTCAAGCAGAACTGGGACTTATCTGCTTGTCAGAAAAAAACCACCCAAACAACAAATCTCCCGATCTTATGAAGATGAATTGGTAAAGGTACCTGTTGGAGGTGGTTTATACATTTTGGGGAGGGGGAGGAAGATTTAATAAAAGAAATCCAGTCCTGTGGTGCTGTTACAATACACAAAATGTATCTTTTGTCCCCAGAGATCTCCATCACAAACAGAAACAAAGGATTTTCTGCCCCTGGACACCTAGAAGGTGGGTGGGACAGGCCAAATTGTGTGTCACAATGCAGCTCACTTACAGATTTGATGCAATAACTTTAAAGGTTTTGCTCTGTTACTGATAGTTGTTCATTGTTATGGATAAGTCTGGCCAAAAAAGAAATCTTGAGGCCGTGTACCTTTCAGAAAGGCTGGCACAAATAATTGTTGTGCACCTTAGTCCTGATTAAATAAAGCTCCAGCATTGCTAAGCTAGACCTCACTTAAAGGCTTTCTTGGCCCTGAATGAGTTCCGAGCAACCTGGCTCCAGTGGCCTCTTGTATTTAACTAAACTTTGCTGATCCTTCTTAAAACAGGTGGAAAACCCAATGTTTCCTGTCCTCATAATTACAGAGAATCCCAGAATCCCAGAATAGTTTGTGTTGGAAGGGATTTTAGGGATCATCCAGTGCCACTCCCTGCCATGGGCAGAACACCTTCCACTGTCCCAGGCTGCTGCAAGCCCTGTCCAACCTGGCCTTGGACACTTCCAGGGATCCAGGGGCAGCCACAGCTTCTCTGGGCACCCTGTGCCAGGGCCTCAGTGCCCTCACAGGGAAAAATTCCTTCCCAATATCCCATCTAACCTTGACCTCTGTCAGTGGGAAGCCATTCCCCCTTGTCTTGTCTCTCCATCCCTTGGAAATTGTCTCTCCATGTTTCCTGTCAGCTCCTTCAGGTGCTGGAAGGCCACACTTAGGTCACCCAGAACCTTCTCTTCTTCAGGCAGTTCTTGCATCAGAACAATATCTGAATATTAGGAACAATAGGAAATATAACTTTACTAAGCACTTTCTACATGCTTTTGAAATAAATTTTATCTAAAATATACCACAAACCACACACAATATTCAAAGGGTTTCCAATTACTTTTGTCTGAAAGTCTTCTTGTGTTTGGATGAGGCATGAATACCAAATTAATGCATCTTTGCCAGCTGTGTCTCCACAGATAAGAAAGTCATTTTGGTTTTTAATTTGGAACTTATGCAGGTTGCCCATTTCTGTCCCTTTCCCTAGATCATGCTGCTTTTTTCCAAAGAACAAATCAACTTTCACAGTTGAAAACCAGACCAATTTGCTCAGAAAATCAATCTCTCAAAGTGCATTTATCACACCAAACCATTCTCCTCTCAAACATCTCCAGGTTCTCATGTCCTTTCTGGGGATTTACACCGTGGCCCTGGGTTTGACAATGAGGTGTTCAAGTGCTCTTCCCAAATCAAAGAATCCCAGAATCCCAGAATGGGTCAGGCTGGAAGGGCCCTCAGGGGCTCATCTGTGCCACCTCCCTGCTCCAGCAGGGCCATCCCAGAGCACAGGGCACAGGATTGTGCCCACACAGCTCTGGAATACCTCCAGGGAGGAGACCCCACAGCCTCTGTGCACAATCTGTTCAGGGCTGGGCACTCCCAGGGCAGAAGTTGTGCCTCCTGTGCAGGGGAATTGCTGGGCTCAGGCCCTGCCCGTGGCTCTGGGGCCATTGCTGGGCCCTGGAGCAGAGCCTGGGCCCTGCTGGGAGCCCTCCCTGCAGCCAGGGACACCCAGGGCTGAGGGCCCCTCTCAGCTGGGGCTCCTCTCGAGGCTGAGCAGCCCCAGCTCCCTCAGCCCTTCCTCGGCACGGAGATGCTCCAGGCCCTTCCTCAGCTTTGCAGCCTCCACCGGCCCCGCTCCAGGAGCTCCCTGGCCCTGCTGTGCTGAGGAGCCAGAGCTGGGCACAGAACTCCAGAGGTTCCCCCAGGGCTGGGCACAGGGGCAGGATCACTCCAGAGGTGCTGCCAGGGCTGGGCAGAGGAACAGGATCACTCCAGAGGTGCCCCCAGGGCTGGGCAGAGGAGCAGGATCACTCCAGAGGTGCTCCCAGGGCTGGGCAGAGGGGCAGGATCACTCCAGAGGTGCCCCCAGGGCTGGGCAGAGGGATAGGATCACTCCAGAGGTGCTCCCAGGGCTGGGCAGAGGGGCAGGATCACTCCAGAGGTGCCCCCAGGGCTGGGCAGAGGGACAGGATCACTCCAGAGGTGCGCCCAGGGCTGGGCAGAGGGGCAGGATCACTCCAGAGGTGGCCCCAGGGCTGGGCAGCGGGGCAGGATCCCTCACTGACCTGCTGGGAATGCTCTTCCTGATGCACTTCAGGATCCCATTGTCCCCCAGCTGAGGGACAGCTCATTGCCCCCCAGGATCCCCAGGTCCCAGTGCTGCTGATGGTCATCCCCTGCTGACCAAAAGGACTTGGGACAGCCATATTATCCCCCTGCCCCAGATGTGCCATCAGCTGTGCTCCGTCCTGCCCAACACTCCGGGTCCTTCTGAACATCCCAGGCAGAAGCACAGGAATCTTGAATTCTAAAAACATGGGGAAATCCATATGACCTGCTAAGCCTTTCTCACTGCAATGATAGAAAATGGTATAACATCCATTCTCAGATATATTTATTTTTATATTTTTATGTTCCTGCCATATACTGAGGGAACTTTGTTTCCTCTATGTACCCTTTTGTACAAACTTATCTTGGTTTGCTGGCAAAACACAATTTAACAACAGAAAAATCGGGAAATTAATGTGTCTGTGTTTTTGTGTGACTGCCAACCCCATTTGGAGAAATTGGCCCTGTCTCTAATCTTGAATAGTGATGTACAAACTTCACCCACTCAGCTGCTAAATCCTTTTCTTTGGCTTTCAAAAGACCTATGGATTCAATCATAAGATTTTCCTTGGGAAGATGATAACAACAATGTGTCCGCTAAGGCAGAGGCGGCATGACAAGAAGGTAAATTCACCAGAGAAAATTTGACAAATGGGCATAAAAAAAAGAACGGAAAGAGAGCAAGTAAAAGAACAGAATTCCATTGAAAGAAGGCTGAAATATAAAATATGGCCAGGATATGAAGAAAGGTGAAGTACAATTTGTGACAGGCAGAGAGGGATTGAGGGCACCCTCAGCAAATTTGGTGATTACACGGAGCTCGGTGGTGAGGTCACACACTGGAGGGGAGGGATGGGGCATCCAGAGGGACCTGAACAGGCTGGAGAGGTGTGGACCTCTTGAAGTTCTGATGCCTAAAGAGGCCAACCTAGAAACAGAAACTAGACAGGAGTAAGGGAATAAAGGTGGATATTTATTTGAAAGGCCTTCAGAGGCACACCCTGGGCAGGCCAAAGGCTACCCCCAAGATGGACCCCGAGTCACGAGTTCTTCACACTTTTATAGCTTTGGTCCATTTGCATCTCAACCCAATTTCACCAATTAAACTTTAGCTAATGATGGAATTTCCCCTCAGCTTGCCCCCCTTCTCAAGATGCTGGGTTACACATTTTGGGCCTAGGCCGGGCTGGGTGTCCTTGGAGAGCAGCCTGGAGAGGCTTTGTTCTGTCTGTCTCAGCATGAGAGAGCAGCAGCTCACAGGCTACAGGACACTTCAGTTACACACTGGGAATACAGGATTTGAAATATATAAAAGCTAAAAGCAAAGGCATCAGTTCAACAGGGCCAAGTACTGGTCCTGCACCTCGGTTGTGGCAATCCCAGACAAGAGCACAGATTGGGACAAGGGGTCACCAAAGGCACCCTGCAGAGAAGGACTTGGAGGTTCTCACGGATGGAAGGCTGGACATGAGCCAGAACCACGCACTTGTGGCCAGAAAGTTGACAGTGCCCANATTTGAAATATATAAAAGCTAAAAGCAAAGGCATCAGTTCAACAGGGCCAAGTACTGGTCCTGCACCTCGGTTGTGGCAATCCCAGACAAGAGCACAGATTGGGACAAGGGGTCACCAAAGGCACCCTGCAGAGAAGGACTTGGAGGTTCTCACGGATGGAAGGCTGGACATGAGCCAGAACCACGCACTTGTGGCCAGAAAGTTGACAGTGCCCAGGGCTGAGCCCCCAGTGTGGGCAGCAGGGAAGGGATGGGGATTCTGCCCCTCTGCCCCTGTGCTCAGGTGAGACCCCACCTGCAGAGTTGCCCCAGCCCTGGGGCCCAGCACAGGGAGGACGTGGAGCTGCTGGAGAGAG
>VWZT01004873.1:0-15415 GCA_013397055.1 Pachycephala philippinensis | reverse complement strand
AACCTTGGCTAGTGGAAGGTGTCCCTGCCCATGGCAGGGGTGGCACTGGATGGGCTTTAAGGTCCCTTCCAACACAAACCATTATATAATTCTCTGAATCTATTAATCTATGACTCCAGGCTTCTGTGGGAAGAGTAGCATAAAACCTGGAATATAAGATATGGCCACTGACTGCACTTCTGCAGAAGGCAAGACTTGAGGCATTCTATGAGCTCCAGGCTGTTCCTGGATATAATACTATTTTCACAAGTAAACTTGCTTATTAAAATATTTACATTGTTATTCTCCACTCTGTCATTCTCACAATGGCAGTTTCTAACTACTGATGTGCAATTTGGGAAATCTGCCTTTTAATAACACGTTTAAAGAGAATAACAAGTAACTGGTTTTTCAACCCGTGCAAAAAGAAGGGGATGTTTAGAAGTTCTCTCTGCAATCCTCAAAATGTTTGTTGTAAACACTCCACGCTGCATGGGGAATGTTGTAGGGACTGTAGAAGGAGGAACTGGAAGAGCAATAGCCTTGTGAGGGAATGGTAATTAATCTAACCAGGCACTTGGTGTCCTGGGGTGAAAGCAAACTCCCCCAATTAATCAGTGTGACATCCAGAGGTCACTCGCCAGCTCTTCAGACATCTTTGCATCTCTGGATATGAAGGTGAGGAGACACATGATGAAATTGGATCTCGTGGCTCCCTCCTCAGTGCTAACCTTTGCCGGAACCTGCTCTGAGGAGGCTGCCAGCTGCTATTCCAGGGACCTGGGCTGAAGAACACACAGGTGCTCTCTGTGTTGGTTGTAAACTCTATGTGCTCTCAGCAGATCAGCACCTTATCAGCACAGCCTTCAGGCAGCAGCGGAGCTCAGTGTCCGAGGAATAGCAGGGAAACAGCACAGAGGAGGTGCCAAAGCCTGAGCCATGTTTTCATGGACATTTGGAACTCTTCTCCCCTTCCTGCACAAACCCAAGCAATGCACAATAACCCTCCCCCCTCTCCCACAGCTCCTCTGCTGACTCCTCCCTGCCAACCTCCCCATCCTGTCGGTGGGACACCCATCCACCACTATCAGCCAACTGGCCTGCCCTGCCTGCTTCCCCACCCTCTGTGGATACAAAAAAAGCCTCAGCAGGGAATTTCTTAGCCTTTGCAGCATTTTGTGAGAGCTCTGTCTTTCCCATGTAAAGAATTTAAAACAATGTTACAGTTTTGTAAACTTCTACACATGCGAGTTGTTTGTCAAGGATTGTTATGGTTTTAACTAGAAAAACATCTAGAAATGGATGGTTCAGGATTTGGCCAATCACCTCGAGGGGTGGATGGCCAAGGGACCAATTACTTTATGCCATTCAACACGCTTCTGTGTATTAACATATAAAAGCTGTTCAATTTTCCATTAAATTTTTTTCCTTACTTCTGATCATCTTTGGCACTTGGACTGTGTCGTTCTTTACCCGTTTGGGGTGCTACAGCGACAACCCTCCTGACACTCTTCCCCCTTTTTGGAGCCCTAGAAAACCAAATGCTCCACTTCTGAAAACACTCTGATAGTTTATGAAAAACACTGGTCTTGTAAACCAAAGAGTGAGGACTGCACCTTTTCTGGAATTCCACAGAATATCTCAGAAAAAAGGATTTAAAGCTCCATCTCCAACTCCCAACGCTCCTATTTTTACATTGATAACCCTCACAAGGCTCCAAAACAAGCGGAGCTTGTAACAGCCTCAACCCCCAACCAAGAAATTCCCTACAGTACAAATGGGGGAAAAAAAAAAAAGAAAAAAAAAAAGAAAAAGGGAATAAGTATAGTTGGGACATGTAATTTCCTTCACACTAAGCTGAAGGGTGTTAAACAGCTTTACTTCCAAAGGCATAAGGAAGGTAAGGAAAAGACTTGACCCAGTAAGTATGGGAAGAGAGAAAACATTCTACAGGGAGCCCTGAGGGTTTAGGATTTTCAATTAGGAGAGGATGGGAAAGATAATTTGAAGGAAATCAGGCATTCAGAGTTTGAAGAAAGGATGTGGAATACCCTCAAGTGAAAGAGCTCCCAGGCAGAGACTTGTTCCTGGAGAACTCCCTCCCCACAGATGCTGTGGAATGTGAAACAGCTATCACGGAGCTAATGGAATATTTGGGGAGCAATTTCTTCCATCAACATATGAGCATCCTAGAGATCCTTATTTACCTCTTTTTTTTCCCTCCAGGAGGCTGAATATTGGTGAGCAGTAATTGTAGGGAGTTTTTAATCATACAAGTAATAATAACCATAACACATTCACAAAAAGTTTCTTTGATTATTATTGTGCTGCCATAGCTACAGCTAATGTGGTATAATAACAGACTTCTGTGGCTTCCATATGGCCATTTTAATCTTTTATTTGCTATTCTGAGATAACCACAAGGAAAAACTTCTGGAAGGGATTTTTTTTTACTCCCTCAGTACTGCCCCTGATGAAATGCAGTATGGGTTGGATACAGCTAAAATGTCAGAGTGAGCTGGGACTACTTTGATAAACATGTGACTTTCTGAAATTCTATTACCCAATCAATTTTCTGTAAGCCAGAGAGAGATGTTTTCCAGTCTGCATAAAATAATTATGACCTTTACCGTCCTCTTTAGCTATGACTGTCTTCTGAATATTTCAGGGCTTCTGATTTGTTGTTTTACTCATTTTGTCTGGCTTGTGGGAAGGTTTTATCTAATGAGAATAGTCTGGAGGGGCCACATAAGGAACAGCTGAGGGCACCTGGCTTGTTCATCTGGAGAAGCGTGAAGTCAGATCTCACTGGGGGCTGCAGCTCCTCCCAAGGGACAGCTCTGATCTCTGTGAGCAGGGACAGGGCCCAGGGAATGGCTGGAGCTGTTCCAGGGAGGGTCAGGCTGGAGATCAGGGAAAGGTTCTTCCCCCAGAGGGTGCTGGGGCTCTGAACAGGGAATGGGCACGGCCCCGAGGCTGCCAGAGCTCCAGGAGCGTTTGGACACCGCTCCCAGGGATGCACAGGGTGGGATTGTTGGGGTGTCTGTGCAGGGCCAGGGCTTGGACTGGATGATCCTTGGGGTCCCTTCCAGCTCAGGATATTCTGTGGTTCTGAGTCTGTAAAGCACACAAACTGAAATTCAGGAAATTCCAGTTGAACAGAGAAGTTCTCTATTCTGAAGATGATCAAGTGCTGGAACAGGTTGGCCAGAGGGGTTATGGTGTCTCCATCCTTAGAAATACCCAACTGAGCAACTTGCTTTCCCTGGCTCTGAGCGGGAGAATTGGGCAGGGTGACCTTCAGAGGTGTCTTCCAACCTCAGTTACTGAGGTATTTTGTTAGAGATGTCACATCTCAAAGTATGTCAGTTCTGGGTGTTTCTTCCATGAAATCCCAAGGTCCACATTCATCCCACGTAACTTCAGGCAATCCAGTTAAAAACCTGGATGCTTCTACAGTTCTGACAACACAGACAGAAGCACTCACAGAAGGAATCTGAAATCTCCTTTAGCACTTCAAAGCAAGGGCAGGTACATCAAAATCAGCAGCGTTATGTAACAATTTTGGAAGAGCTGTTGCCTTTTAAAGAGTACCTAGAGAAGTTACACAAGAGACTGAGTTTTTGATCTCCTATTCCCAGTTTGAAGGAAGGTAGATCAATCTCCTCTCTTTACATTTCCACCTCTGGAAATCCTTTCCTGTAAAGGCTGTAGAGCTGTGTCTTTAATGGGGACAGGAGTGCCAGCCAGGCATCAAGGCATCATCATGAGCAATACTGATCCCTTCCAAAAGCTTCTCTGCATTTCAAATTGTGCCACTTAATTGATAATCTCTAGAGAAACATTCTGGTCCTGTCAAAAACAGAATTCTTGGCTCGTTCAAGTCCATGTGCAAGTTTTAATATGCTTAAGTCATGTAAGGGAGATCGTTGGCTTATGCCAGCTTGTGTCTTGACAAAAGCTTAAAATGCAGCTTTCTGAAATATTTTTTCGTAAAGACATTAAGGGGAGAGTTTTAGGACTGACAGAGGAGATACAACTCAACTCTTTTAGGCCATTGGGTTACCACCAGGGTTTATATACGACAGGTGTGAGGGATAAAATTATTCAATTACTGAAAAATAATGAGCAATTCAAAGAGGACTTCTCTGGGTTATAGCCCCCAGCTGCTGGTGCACATCCCGGAAAATAACTATCTCAATTATCAACTTGGCACCAAGAGTGATGTTTGTGAGTCACAATTAAAGCCAGTTCTTTGAACTGGCCTTGCTGTGCTTTATGATCAGGAACCTACAGGTGGACACCAAGTTTCACTTTTAAGACCTGCTCCATAATTTAAGCCAGAGGAACATCTAACATGCACTTTTGTGCATTTAGCAAAGACCTGGCTGCCTTGTTCCAGGAAAAATGCAGAAAAAGAGAGAAACCGTCAATTTAAAGGGGATATTTTTAGAGGTGCCTCATTCTGTCATATTTTTCATGATACTTTACTACTGCATTAACAACTTTAAAAAGTCTTTTGAGCTACTTCACTCTATTTGTCTAATTACCTGCCTTTCTTTTCTGGAACTAACACTATAAAACACACTCCAAGCACTGGAATGAAGTCGTTAATCAAATTGCAAATTTAACTGTCACAGGGAGCAACAAAAAGTTGGCAGGAATAGATGGTGGGTGGTAGGAAAGTGTTTCTGGCAAAGCATGACTTCACTTGCGATGTTTTGCAAACAAGGCAATACTTCCTGCAAATTATTCCTCATCTCAGGTGTCTGGGTAGGAACAGAGCTCTGCAAAAGTGGAGGTACAAAGTCTAAGAGCTTTTAAGACTTAGGACATCCTTAATTTTGGATGTACAGGGACCAAAATGTAAAAGCAGGCAGTTCCTGAGCCGCAGAGTCACCCAGATCTTCCCCGGGCATTGAGCAAATCATATTCTGCCTCTCATGGAATGAGACTCTGAAGCAGTGCTTTACTGAGATACATTAGCAGAGTTTTTCTTCTATCCATCTATAGATTTTTATGCACTTTTTATTAATTTAAATGTCTTTGTGGTGTTTGTCCTTTTGCTAAATTTGAGTAAAAATGGCCAGTAAGGTTAAGAGTTTTAGGGAAATGGCAAGCAAACACATGGAAGCATTCTGTTTTCTTGGAAAATCAGGTTGAAAATGAACACTTTGTTCCCCTGTTTTGTACAGAATCAACCACCACAAATATTACTGATTTTGATCGTGTTTTCAGTTCTGAGACATTCTCACCCTTCCTCCCTTGTTCTTTACAACATCTCCTTCTACATTTAAACCCTGTGAACTGGAAGTCTGCACATAACTTGTCTGGTGACAACTCACCAGTAAGAAGAAAGAAATATTTTTCTTATAATACCGAGGAAATTAATCCTTAATATTTAGCCACTTTCCAGTCCACTTTCCACTGTCTTAGCTATCCAGTCAGATAAAACATGCCCTGCAATTTAAAAGGAAATCTATTCCAAGGGAGTTTCATTAATACACACCCTTCTCAGTTAATGCAGTGCTCTGAAAGCAATATATTGAGCAATATCTGAGTGATTCGGTGCTGCAGCGTTAATCCTGTGGGAATGGCACGTTAATAGTCTTGTTTAGATTGAACATCGTTCATCCAGAGCATGTCATTCACGATTCATTGCAGATATCTGATATCAGCAATTAATGGGGATGAATTCACTTAAAACAAGCCCTGGGTGTATCATAGATCATTTTCCATCTCCGCAGGCAATAGAAACTCTATGATACCAAGTCTGACTCCTCTAATTCTTAACCTGGTTTAGGCTTAACTGAATTTAGCCAAATTTGCAGAAGATAAGGGTCTAGAAGAGTTCTGGATTCACTCTACTACAACTCAGGAAGCAGGCCAGTGGAAGTTCCAAGTTTTGCTTTTTGTTTTGATCAAAACATTTCTTGCTGAAAAATTAGTAAAGAGTGAGGTATTTCCAAAACAAGCAAGACTGAATCACTGAGAAATTGGGCTGCTGGAAAGAGGAGGAGAGGGGAGGAATGCATGAAAAAGAAAAACATTTCAACTTGGAAAGCATCCCTCCAAAATATCCACATTTATTGTCCAAAAGATTGACTAGCAGGCTGCTCCTTGGCAGAGTTGTGACATTTTTAAGCACCAGCATTATGAAAGATTCAAGTTACGTTTCCTGTCATCTTTCCTCGGTGGTTTTGATGCTGGCTTGCTTTAAAGTCAAATCAAAAGCATCAGAGGGCCAGTCAAAGGCCTGTTGTCTGTGTAAAGTTCTGATTCCCAGCTGAAACAGCTCTGGGAGAGGCCTGGCGTGATCCCCGCTTTGAAGGGAGGGAAGCAGGAGTTCAGTTCTGAAGGGATCTCGAGAGCTGCTGTCCCCAGCACAGCAGGGTCCTTCTGGTGTTCAGGGACTGACCTCAGCCACATCGTCTGAGCGAGCTGGGAAGCGGTGCCAGGGAATTCAAGGGTGGTGGGATGAGATGGAAAGCACAGATCAAAGGGGGATTCACACAGGGACCGGCAGGGAGAAAAAGGTGGAAAGAGATCCGTGAAAGGGGATGGCAAAAGAGAATCAGGATGAAGTGGCTCCTGGTCTTGTCTATGTCACAGGGGAGTAGGACTTCCATATGCTTTAGAGCTGGGAGCCAGACTTTGGTTTTGCACAAGAAGGATGTGGATCTTTTGGACGAAGTCCAGAGGGGACCACACAGATCCTCTGACAGCTGGAGCCCCTCTGCTCTGGAGCCAGGCTGGGAGAGCTGGGGGTGCTCACCTGGAGAAGAGAAGGCTCCAGGGAGACCTCAGAGCCCCTTCCAGGCCCTAAAAGAGATTTATAAAGAGCAGTGGAAGGGATTTTTACATGCGCAGACAGTGATGGGACAAAAGGGGGTAGTTTTAAACTAGAAGAAGAGAGATTTATGTGGGACTTTAGGAAGGAATTGTTCCCTGGGAGGGTGCAGAGGCCCTGGCACAGGGTGCCCAGAGAAGCTGTGGCTGCCCCTGGATCCCTGGCAGTGTCCAAGGACAGGTTGGATGGGGCTTGGAGCCACCTGGGCTAGTGGAAGGTGTCCCTGCTCATGGCAGGGGGTGGGATGGATGTGCTTTAAGGTCCCTCCAACACAAACCTTTCTGGGATTCTATAAATGCCTGTCATATAAAGAAATCCTGAGGGTTTTGGGGTTGTTGGTGTCCCCATTGCATCCTGCAGATGTTTGTGGCTGTTGTCCTTAGGAGTTAGTTAGTGCTCCTGCCTTTGTGCTGACTGCACAGAAGGACAGGAAAGGAAGGCTGGAAAGGAAGGTTGAAAGAAAATTGAGATCTGCACACGCAGAGAGAAAGAATGAGACCAGAAAGGACAGAACTCCAACTCACTGGACTTGTTAAAGGATAAATGAGGTGGGCAAGGTGTGCCCACAGTGTCCAGTCTGGCACAAACTCTGCCAAAACACTGCAGCTTCAAATTCATGTCAGGATATCCCTGTTCTAGGGTCATTTGAAAATGTTTCATGGAATTATAGAAACATAGAGTGGTTTGGAAGAGACATTAAAGCCCATCCCATTCCACCCCCGCCAGGGTCAGGGGCACCTTCCACTCTCCTAGATTGCTCCAAGCCCCATCCAACCTGGCCTTGAGAACCTCAGATCATTTTCACAGTGGAATATTGGGTTTGCTGTTCCATTGTTGTGAGTTTAGGTCACCATCAGGCACCCAGAAACTGGATTTATTGTCATGAGGAATGATTTGCTATGGATACTCGGAAGAGAGCATAGAAATGTGAATTGGCAGCTTTATCACTCTACAAAAAGTGTCCAAAATACTGGAATGAAACAATAACTAAAACCATTCCCTACACAAACCTTTGCAATAGGAATGCTAATAAGGACAGTTTACAACACATTACTGGCTAAGTTACATGTGCAGGAGCATATTTTAATCTACCCAATGTCCCCAAATGTTCAATATTTACAGTAAAAAAGCAAGTTTAATTACAAAGCAGTTGTCTTGGTTTTTAATTGAGAAACAGAAATGATGATTGTGAACAAAGCCCTGTAATATCACACTGCTCCCATTTTGTTCTGAGGAAATCACAACACTTCAATCAGATCTATCTCCTCATTGCAAATATCACATTAATAATGTCATGAATGTGCTTTTTAGTTAAAGTGGTGTATTCACACTTTGGGCCTGGGCTGAACTCAAACTGCCACTTTCCAAAAAGGAAGTAATGATCATGGAGCATTCCATGGAAAAGAATTTCCTTAATTCCCCCCAGCACCTCTTGCACATTGGCTGAAATAAAAAAATATTTCGTGTGATTTGAAAACTGAAAAGTTCACTGATATATTTGTGTTCTCATTGGAGAAATCGAAAGATCTTGATTTTTGCTTTATTTTCTGGCCCAAAAGGCCGTATTTACTCGCTCTCCGGGCAGACTGGGACAGTGTATAACCAGTGGGACTCTTGTGCTGGTCTGCTCAGTGTAATTTTACTGCTGCCCAGGAGCAAGGAGGAGAACTGCAATTCCAAGATGGATTTGTGCTAAATCCAGCCATGCAGATTAATTATTATGGCTTGCTCCAGGATGTGTCTTAAACCTCACTCAAGTCCCTTATATTATAGTTGGAAATACAAAGGGAGATTTAGAATCAAGGTTATAATTCCTTTTTTAAATTATTTTTTAACCAAAGTCAGTTTGTCCCATGTTGAATTTCATACCTATGGAGAATATTTGGGGTAGAAAACCCTAGGCTGTGTAAACAGAGGAAACAAAATGGCTCCCAACACAGATAATAGGTGAACATTTATTAGAATTAAACACTTAAATGTGGCTAATTAACTTATTAACCTTTACATTAATGATTATATTTCACACTGTGCACTACACTGCTGTGGTTCATGCGTTTCTTAATTAAATCTAAGTCCACTAGTCTTTCCAAGATTTCCCATTAATTCCACTATTATCGTCCTGGGCTGGTGGAAGGTGTCCCTGCCCATGGCAGGGTTGGAAGGAGACGAGCTTTAAGATCCCTTCCAGCCCAAACCAGTGTGGGATTCTGTGACTGTAAGTTCCACAAACTGGTGGGAAATATTCCACAAAATGTTCCTCGAGATCCTCGTGGTTACTCCTGTCCCTGGCAGAGCAGGGCTCGCCTGTAGTCCTTCCTTCAGAAATGTGGAATCCTGCTGCATTTAATTAAAAAAGTCCATTTAAAGCATTTAGGAAGCAAAAGGGAAGAGCTTTGTGACAGTGATTAAGGTTTCCACTGGCTCCAGGTGCTCACCTGTCCATTCCCATCTCGGAATTCCTCTCCTGGGTCCTGTTCAGACCTCTGCAGTGACCAATTCCAATTAAAATTCCTGCCTTAATACCTCACTTCTGTGCGGTTTTCTGCCTTTCCTTCCCCAGTTTACTTCTAGATATTCAATATTCACTTCACATTTTGTGGGAATTGTGGGATTTGCTCTGAGTTTGGTCTTGAAGATCTTGGAGGCCTTTTCCAGCCACAATGATTCTGTGAATATTTGGGAATCTCGCTCTAAAAATCTCTCTTGTTTGACAAAAGCAAACACAAACCAACAAAAAAATGAAACACAATTATTTGAGCTGCAAAATGTCCAATACTCTGTGTGTGATAATTGTGTAATATTTTTGGTCTCATGTAATTAAATATTGCTGTTAGTATATTAAATAACTGCTCTGGCTGAAATACTGTAAACACCAGAGAGCTCAGTTATCAACTCTACAGCATTGGTATAATCCTGATCACCTTCTTCTGGGGGACAAACCACCCCAAGCAAGCTCTGCAGCACCTCAAAGCCCAAATTTTCCCCCTGGAATGTAAACCAGGTTTATAATCCTAATGCATCACCCTGTTCCTCAGATGTGAACATTGTCAGCCGGAGTCTGGAAGAGACAAAACCTCTTAAATCATCTTTTCCTGGAATCATAAAAAAGAAAGAAAAAGTTAATTACTGACGCTCAAGATGTATGAGAGGTTTTTAAGTGTAACTATTCAATGACAGAAACAGTTCCAGAAGTTATTGCAAAAATGGTGACAGGAGATTTATGTCTTCTCAAGTTTTGCTCTTTTTCTCCTGGCTTCCATCCAGTTCACCAGGTACAGTTTGCTGCCAGGCTGCGAGGCTGTTTCATTAAAATAGCTTTTATATCTCTTTTTATAATCCATTTTTTCGGTGTAAAGGATGAACTGCAACATTTTGAGATTTTCTATTTGTTGATCTCATTGAAAATATGAGTCAGTGCTCCATAAAACATCACAAACTTCCTGTTTCTGCCATTAATACTCCTCCCATTTCCAACAGTCATCCAGTGCTGCTTATTCTATCAGTTTATGAAGCTTCAAAGTGCACTGCAAACAGGGCCTGAATGGGGGAGAAAGGAGTATAGACACTTTTACATTGCTTTCCATCACCTGTAGCTGAAAAGAAAAGCTTTTTAGTGTTCCTCTGTTTTGTGATTCTAACCCAGAATTGCAAGTAAAGAGAATATAATTTTCAGGTAGAGAAGCCTGCAATAATATGGAAATAAAACAGTAAGAGAAACGTAGGCATGGGCTCAATTTAATACTTCATAAGAAAACTGAGAACCCCCTTTAATGCCATGTTCAGATACTGGCTTGGAGCAGACTCCAGAGGAAAAAAATGTTCCCTAGGGGCACCACTGATTATTCAGGAATTTTAGGCGCCAGCTGCTGATGTTCCCTCACCTCACTTGACTTCCCTGAGCAGAGTTACAGGACATAAACAGTGAGAAGCAGTTTGTGTTGACAGGAAAGTGTAAACCAGCCTTTCCAAAGGGAACTCCTGTTTTCCGAAAAGGTCTTTTGCTGTCCATCACAACACTCTTGTGGTGTTTGAATTTCACACCCAGTTGTTCACAGGATAAATAAAATTTCTCTCCTGGAGGCCCTTCACACCTGGATATTTCCCCTCCGTGTGCCATCAAGCAGAGTGGAGTGGAATGATGGAGCAGTCACAGCCTGATTTCCAATGCTTCCATGAGTGACCCCCTGGCAGCAGCTGATGGACACACCCCCGTGTTACCCACCTCATCCTACAGACATTTACAGTCAAAAGCTGCCCATCCTGGGCACTTGCTGCAGAGCTCCTGGGCAGTCCATCACATCTCTGTGACAGAATAATGAACTGGTGCCAGGCACAGACACCAATGTTTATTCATCCTGGGTTGTCCCTCCTAAGGGTCCTCTGTTCACTCTGTGGGACAGTGATGGATGGCTCTGCAGACAGATCTGCTGCCACAAGTTTGTCTTTATATGGATTTTGTTGTTTCTAGCCAGAGGTTGGGGAAAGGTCATCTGGCTTTTTTTTTAACTGAAGTTCCATTTTATTTTTTACATCCTACTTGAATTTAGGCACTGAGCACAGGCAGAGAATCATGGAATCACGGAATATCCAGAGTGGGAAGGGACCCACCAGGATCATCCAGTCCAAGCCCTGGCCCTGCCCAGACACCCCAACATTCCCACCCTGTGCATCCCTGGGAGCATTGTCCAAACACTCCTGGAGCTCTGGCAGCTTCAGGGCCGTGCCCATTCCCTGTTCAGAGCCCTGCCCATTCCCTGTTCAGAGCCCCAGCACCCTCTGGGGGAAGAACCTTTCCCTAATCTCCAGCCTGACCCTCCCCTGGAACAGCTCCAGCCATTCCCTGGGTCCTGTCCCTGTCACAGAGAGCAGAGATCAGAGCTGCCCTCAGAAGGAGCTGCAGATCCTGATAAACTCTGCCCTCAGGGTCCCCTTCTCCACCTGAACAAACCAAGTGCCCTCAGCCACTCATTATATGGCCCCTCCAGACCCTACAACCTTCTTGCACGACCTCAAATCTCCTTTCCTTCCTGAGGAATTAATGGCAAGAACTCAGCCCAAGGTACAGCACCACTGAGGTATTTCACCACCCCAATCCACAAGTTCCTCATCCTAGGAAGGTCAGAAAGACAAGGAAATTATGAAGAAACAGCTCTGGAAGATTGCAACCCCAGATCTGGCTGGGATTTAATTGTGCAAAGGTGTAATCCAAACTTTTCTTTCATTTACTCAGGGGAAAATATCTATAATTTAGGTATTATCAGTTTTTCTGTCTGCTGAGGGTCTGAAAATGCAGCTAAACATGTCCTGCTGCTGTTATGATCTGAAATTCAAATGCCAGCACTGTCACAGGTTTGTCTTCTGCTTCCAGGCAGAGGTGCAAGGTAGAAATATACTAGGAAAATAGAAAAATTCAGGGGTTTGTAACTCCCTGTAGACTCCAAGAGGCTTACACTTCTGCCTTGGACTCTGACCTGGCCTCTGCTCCTGGGCAGTTTTCCCGCTGAAGAAATTCTCCTCTCTAATATCCATATTTGTTACATGTTCAAATGATTTGTTGCTGAATATATGAATGGAAGTATGTTGTCTAATATATTTTGGTTTTAATTAGCAAGAAGGAAAGAATTTTTAAAAATACACAAAAAGCTCCATGAAAGCCAGGAACACGAAGAGCATGAGACACTCTATCTCTAATTTCAAACTCTGGATGGTTTTAGAATTCAAACTAACAAAAGCAACACTTTTTGGTTTTCATTGGGATTTATTTTCAATGAAAAGCCACTGTTCATTAGGTAAAACAGAAACAATGCTGAGCACAGATGAATCTCAAACAGTTTCATTAAAAAGAACTTTCTCTGTGCGTGGGGATGTAAATCTTCTGCCTGTGTTGAGCTCTTTAGCAACTGGCTATAGAAGAATCTTCTTTAGCAAGTTCTGCAAATCCTCTAGATTTTGGGATCAGGATATGTACAGCTTCAACCAGCCCCCCAGCAGTTTTCCATCAGCACTTTATACCCATCCCTCTCGTGCCTCCTGGTGATTTTCCAGTTGATGCCTTGATCTGTTAATATGCCCATCTCATCAGCACAGGATGTCTTTGCACAGTCACCTGCCTCATTTTTCTACAGACTTTCCACAGCCCTATGAGCCAAAGTTATTTATTTGTGCCATAACTGAGCTGGATCCTCCCTAAAACTGTTGAGGGGGGTGGTGGTAAGAATTTTGGGTTTGGGTTTTTGTTTCTTTGTTTGTTTGTTTTCCCTTTTATCAGTGGTTTGGGTTTAGTGGGGTTGTTTTGTTTTTTTTCCATAAAGGGGCTGGAGCGTGTCCAGGAAAGGGAACAGAGCTGGGAAAGGGGCTGGAGCCCCAGGAGTGGCTGAGGGAGCTGGGAAAGGGTCTCAGCCTGGAGAAAAGGAGGCTCAGGGGGGACCTTGTGGCTCTGCACAACTCCCTGACAGGAGGGGGCAGCCGGGGGGGATCGGGCTCTGCTCCCAGGGAACAGGGACAGGAGGAGAGGGAACGGCCTCAGGCTGGGCCAGGGGAGGCTCAGGTTAGATATTGGGAAAAATTTCTCTACTGAAAGGGCTGTAACGCATTGGAGGGGGCTGCCCAGGGCAGTGGTGGAATCACCACCCCTAGAGGTGTTCAAAAAAACAAGGAGACTTGGAGGTGCTTGGTCAAAGGTTGGACTTGGAGTTCTTTTCCACCCTAAATGATTTTCTGATTCTCCTTTTATTTCTGTCCACACCCTTTCCCCTTCAAATTCCCCAGCAGAAAACTTTCCTTCCTTCATTCACACCTCTTACACAATAAAGGCAGTTTTCTCCACAAGACTATGAATAGAAAATTCCCTGACATTCACACAAACATGTGCAGGAGAAGACAAAAGAAATGAAGAAAACCAGGCTGAAACAAAGAAACAATGTGTGATACAGCTAAACCTGCACTAACCCCGTGTTTAGAGAACATTCAGCCCCTTTCTGGAGAGTGCTCTGTTCAGTCTCTCTGGCTGATGGCAAAACCTCGGTCTCACATCCCCAAGTAGGTGCTGTTCCCTTTCTTTTTGTGCCTCCAACCCCTGACTTCCCATTCAGGGGAGTGTCACCTGCTGCTTTTCACTCCTCTCCCTTAGGGGAAGAGCCACACAGCTGCACCTATTGAGGAGAAGGATTCTCCCAAGAAACAGGCAGGCTTTCCGGCTCTTTTCAGGATGGTAAATGACTTGGGTATACAGCTGAAGATTTATTTTGGTTTTCTGTATTCCCTTCACATTCTATTTTCAAATTAGCATCACTTCATTTGAGAGCTCTTACCCCCTTGTTTTAAGCTAAAGGCTGTGTTTGTGATGCCAAGGGATTCCTTGGAGAGATCCATCTCAATCTCCCTTACTACCTTAAAAAGGCAGGAACTCCTCCCAGACTGTATTCCTGCTCTAAATCACAGAGGATTTAATAAATGTTTTAAGCTGACCCATCATCTGCCCTCCCTGAAAATGAAAAGCAGTGTATTTACAAATTAAACAGCTCAGAAAGTCTTTCACTGTCCCAAAAATCTCTTCCTGAAGCACCTATTCAAACATACAAGCTTTTTAGAAATCTTAAAGCCACTTCTCTTCGTGCAGATATCTTAAAGTTAGCTTGCTGTTTTCTACTTTTCTTCTTCTCAGGTCTGAGGATGGTATATGACTCAGGCACCTGGCAGAATGGGGGAATTTCTGAAATATATTGAGATGCTCCAAAATCTATCATTTATTAATCACTGTGCCTGGTGCTGTTCCAGCCCGAGCCTCTTCAGAAGCAGATTTTCCTTTTTCTTTGTATATATTTTGTATCCTGCAGCAGGAGTGGAGTCAATCAACTTCAAGCAATGCTGACACTCCAGAACACAAAAGCTCTACATCAAAACAGGGAGATTTGAGGGCAAGGTTACTCTATGAATACACAAATAATAAACTCCAGCTGTGACCTGCCAGCGGCTACATCAGCTACACAATCTGTTTTATTGCTTCGTTTGTTAGTTCAGGCCTTTGCTATGTCTGTGTGGATCTGAAACTGGCCTTACACAGCTAAATTGAAGGTTTTGCCCATGGAAACAGCTCCATCTTCAAGATGGAAGATCTATAAACATAAAGGACTTGATTTCAATGGCTGAGTAAAAGGTATCTCTTTCTTCAGGAAAACTTCACAAACCAGCCTCTAGAATCCTCCTTTCAGGACTTTGCAAAAGATGTAATGATCTGCTGCTTCTGGACATGGACAGATCTGAATACCCATCAGCTTCATCCCTTTTAGCCGTTTCTCTAGAATATGGATAAATCCCAGAATAACAGGCTGGTTTGGGTTGGAGGGATCTCAAAGCCCATCCAGTCCCACCCCTGCCGTGGGCAGGGACACCTTCCACTATCCCAGGTTGCTCCAAGCCCCGTCCAGCCTGGCCTTGGACACTTCCAGGGATCCAGGGGCAGCCACAGCTTCACTGGGCACCCTGTGCCAGGCCCTCCCCGCCCTCACAGGGAACAATTCCTTCCCAATAGCCCATCTTAACCCTCCTAAATTGGAGTATTCATCATTATTTCCTCTTGTAATTTCC
>VWZT01004871.1:282-37619 GCA_013397055.1 Pachycephala philippinensis | reverse complement strand
GGGGGTTTTTTCCACCATTTAAAATTCTGTAACTACTTTGAATTCTACAAATGTAAGAATACGAAATGCTTTGCCATTGATCTGGCATCAGTAACAAGCGAAGACCTTGCTCTGCACACTGGTTGTCCTGCAAGTTTCAGGCCTCTCACATAACAGGCAGTTGGCACAGGGATCTCTCCTGACTCACAAGGGCAGTGCATAGGCTAGAAATCCTCTGTCTGCTCCTCTCTACATTAAGAGCCAAATGTAAACTCTGGAAAGTTTAAAAGGAAATCTCTGACAACTGCCATTCCAGCAATGCTAAGGTAAGACATACACTATATTCCAGGAAAGACTCTGTGGAAGATAATGTTATCTTCCGAGCAGTGGCACAACCCTGTGCCAGAAACTCACAAGTTGTTATTTTTTGGGAAAGAATTATTACATAAATGAAAGCAACTGAGCCATTTTTTTGCCAGTTTATGCTCTGCCAGTTATGATTAGAAACACAAATATTATTCCTCAGAAATTTAAGCATAGTTTTTAATGCTGTCTAATGCTATATGGATTTTAACATATATGTAGAGATATTTACCAAGAGCTCTTTTTTTTTAATGCTGCTGAATGATTAGAAAAACTTTCAACACATTAGCTCCTCTTTTTGCAAGAGGCAAAATTCCTGGTAAACTCAAGGAACTACAGCCCCATCCTAGCCTTAAGAAAAAGCATTTCTGTGTTGGAACATTACCTGGCTATAGAGATTTTGATGAACGTATTATTAGCTCTTATAAGATGGACATTTTTGGAGCTACATTGCCAATGTGGGACACGGAATGGCTTTTGTTAATTCCACATTTTAATTTGGTTGCAAATTGTGCAGAACAAAAATAATAAAAGCACCCTATCATCAATGAAATAAAAATTACATGTTACACACAAAACCAGAGAGTGCTAACTAAGTTTCTATGGTGCTGAATATTTGAACACAGTTCTGCTTGGACATCTTGACCTCTTGCAAGGTAGGTAAACATCACTTTTTACACCATGCCCTGACCCACGGGGAAAGCCTGGGAAACATTTCTGCAATCATGGCACATTTAAAGTACACATGACACTCATTGTTTTCACGTGACAGAAAGGAGTCTTAGTACAAACAAGATTTGTTCAGTGAGGGGCTGATGGCAACAAACACACATGATAACATCTGCAGGAAAAGTGGAGGCACTAAAAAAGGGGGAATTACACTGGGTATGAGGTTGGGGATGTTATATATTAACCCCAATTATATTTTAAAGCATGTGACACCCCCTCTCACTCAATTTGTGAGTGAACAGATGAGTGTCAAGCATTTCACCCATTTCTATGGTTTGACACTAGACTTGGAGCAATCTTTGTTGTGACTGTTCAAGGCAGTCCACAAACTAGCTTTTAATAAGTAAAGGAGACACATTTTGCATCAGGCAACATTAAACACGTACTACATTTAGCACACTGATATTTAGTCAAGGGGTCATTACCTTATGAGACTACACAATCAACTAAGTCAAAAACAGATGCTGTAGTTTCAGGAAAACTCAGTTCATTTTAAAAATGCAGCTGCTAATGACTCAGAACCCTCATGGAGCAAGCTAAGAAAATGTTAATCAAGAAGTAATATATTCAGGCATCAGATTCAAGTAGGAAAAAAAAACAAAACAACATTTCCTTGCCCATACAAGAACCAAATACTTCAGACTGTAACCAGCACTGACTGCATCTTCTCCCACACCATCTCTTCCCTCACAGAATCTTCCCAGCCTGTGGGGATTTTAAGATTAAAATGAGCACTTTCCATCAAAACACAAGTATATTTTGAAGTTTATATTTATTTTCCACACAATACAAACATGAAAAATTCAGTCCTAAAACATTCCCAGCAACTTGCAGCTGATTTTTCTGTTATTATCTTTTCTCAAATGGTTTCACAGTTGTTACTATGCTGTCAATGGAGGAAGAGTAGGCAGCCAAAATATTGAACTGTATCAAATTTAACAGCTACACAGAATAAGTAACAAATCCAGAAAATTCAAAGAGAAGCAAAGAACTGGATAGCGAAAAACAAAATGAAAGTTTTGTTGAAAAAAAACCAAAATTATTTCTTTGGGTACTGGTTAAAGACATGTAATAATAAGCATTAGAGTTACGCCTGCCAAGTTGAAGTGAAGGACCAAAATCCCTCAACCAGAGCTCAAGAAAAAGATGCCTGGTGAGGAGGCCATCAATTCAGGATGCAGTACACCCACTGGAGTGATTCCTCTGCCAAAGAAAACTTACGCTCTCTTCTTCAGTGTCCCAGAGGAATATCCAAACCAAAATGTTCTAGCATAGTTTGGGGTCCATACCCATCAAACGTTCCTGTTGACACCGCTGCACACAAATAACTTGGCAAAATAACCTAAGAACCAACATGGACTCCTTGCAGATTTGAGTCCTCACAACCGGGATAGAAACCAGTCCTTCCTCACTTTTTTCCCTAGGATTATTCCATTATCCAATGCAAGATGGACTCCAGTGAGAACGATAATGTGAGATTCATTTATTGCCTAGCAGTTAAGGCACTGTTTCAAATACATGGATTCAATTTACTCAAGCAAGGAGCATACCCATGACTCTTCCACATTAGGTATCATTCTTGTAGATTTAACAGAGAAATAGTACATTAGAATTATTATTCCTTCCAAATCTTGTAACAGAATACATACCAGAAAACATACCAATTTCTCAAAATGAGGAAAAGCTAGACAGAATAGCAGACAAAACGCAAGCACATACTACCTGGGATAAAATAATACAGCCTGCAGCTGTCAGATGTACACAACCACCCTGCTGCAGCTTGCCCTATGCAGGTCTATGGACATACAGCCCAAACCTTCTGGGGAGACGGGAAATGAGAAATGAAAGGACAATCCCAGAAAAATGGTAACTGTCCCAGTGTTACCCCTTTCCCCCACAAGTTTGCTCTGCTGTTCCATTCATTAGCCCAGCCTTCACTAATTAGCTCTCAGATGCTCCACTCCCTCCACCTACCAAGTTTCCCAGACTTTCCAAAGCCACCTGCAACAACAACATGGGAGCTGTGGGATTTCTGACACTATGAGTCTCCCTCTAATAATTTACTTTTGGATCAGAAAGAATCTTTCCTGCTAGACTGGCCTGATAGGAAGATAAATAGATGTTTTCCAACTTCTTTGTAGCTTGGCAGAGCATTAAGACAAGTAACGCAAAGTATAAAGAAAGACTTGGAATTTGTGATTGTGTTTCTGGCAGAAAGAAACCCTGAAGACAGTTACCAAAAGCAAATGACATGTACAAGCACACAGGTCACTTTTAAAGTTCTAAAATAAGTAAAGAAAACAAAAGCAAATCCCCTGAAGTCATGTCTACTACTAACACCCTGATAGGGTGAATAAGCCCAAGAAGAAAGCACACTTCTAGGAACTGGTCAAAGCACCAGAATGCTGGAAGTTCCTATTAATAAGCTGGGAAACTCTTGCAAAAGCTACCAAAAAAAAATGGACAGGGATGGGAGAAAGTCTTTGGTTCTCCCTCCTCCACTCCTTTGTAAATAAAGTTGTTGTCTGCCCCACAAATTCTCACTACAGATGTGTCAGCTCCTTCCTTGAGATGTCAGCTCAGAATAAGTGATTCTTAATATAGAGCAATCCTTAACATGAAGTAATTCTAGTAATACTAAATAAGTAATGTAGACTATAGATCTAAATATCACATAGTTATCAGTATCAAAAACCCATTGCTTTCAGAGAAGGAATGACAAGTGGTGTCTGCCTAGGAAAGTTTCATTTAATAAATGAAAACCCATTAGAAAAATGTTTATTGCCTTTCCATGATTAAGACAATTATATTAAACCTTTCCACTATCAATATAAAATTCTATGGAAATTTTCTTCTTTGTGAATTAAAATTACAATTATAGTAAATCTGTAAAGTATTTTTCAATTTTAATATAAAGTAACAAAAGCACATAAATAGACTTCAAATAGAGACAAAGTTTTGCTTGTTCTGAACGGTCACTACTTGATGTCAATGGAGACGCAAATGAAGACACTGACTAATGTGAAAATACTCAAATATTCAAATCTTAGTAAGATATTCCTCATGCATAAACCAGCCATTTTTATAAAACAAATAATATCCTCCAAATAAAGCTAACAGCAGATCAATTTAATGTTTCTGATCATTTAATGAAATAAATCCAAACACACTGAGATGAGAAGATGCTCACATTGCCTCTTGAAGCCTCTAACTCAGACATGCCAAATTCTTAGAGGCATCTGCCTGTTTCCATTGACTAAAAATGGGGTCTGAATCACAGCCATTTCAGGGATATTGCATGTGTGAACACTTCCTTCCCAAAGGATGGCAAATTTTTCCATGAAACATTTCAGTTTTAAATTAAATTGTTACATGGATTTTATTATAAACTGACAATAAAAAAGAAAAAGGAAAAAAATTACATCTCAGGGTTTTTAGGTACACAGCTATCATCTACCACAAACAGAAGGGTCTATAGAGGGCATTAAGAATGCTCCATCGAAACAAAATTTAAAAGCTATTCATTTCTGCCTAAAAATAAGTGTCTTAGGAAAAAAAATATTTTAGAAGCCAGTGTTTCAGTTTACATCAGTGATAAACTAAGAGATTCAAGCTTATAATTGGTAGCTGTACCATCTGCACACTTTACAAGTAGTAGAAGTATTTAACATGTTTATTTTTGCTCATGCAGAACTCCTTAAGTTATCCTAAAATCAAATTAAAAAAACCAACTCCATTTATCCACTAAGAGAGCAGCAGAGGAAAATATTCTCATCTTATTCCATTTGCAGGCTTCCAGCTACGTGTTAAGGCTTTTAGCAGAAACTGTGGAAATTCTACAAAGCATATGCATGCTACATACAGCACAAATGTGCAAGTTCAGGGCGACGTAGGCGTGGGGAAAGCACAAAAGTTCAGTGATGCAGCCCATTCCTGGCTGGGGTGAGGTGGAATAACTAACGCTCCAGTGCTAGCTTCCAAAACGGAGTCGTTTTACAGACGCCTCTACCTACTCATGATGTGTCACCTAATGCAGATTCTCACGGTGTGCTAGAGAAGTCACAGTCAGAAAAACCACATTTCAAATAACACCGTTTCCTTTGTGCAGTGTTTTTACCCCAATATTACTAACAATACTCGGTTCATCTTGTTACTCTACAAATTTCCATAGCTCAAATACATTAAAATGCTGCAAGAACACAAACTAACCTGACACATTTTGATTTTCTATTTGCATTATAGAATTGTTCAAAAAACGTAATTTTAACCTCAACTCCACACGCTGCTGCAGAAAGGCTGAACCCCTGCTCAGATAACAGAGTGGCAGTGAGGCAGCCAGTGCAGAAAAGCTGTGCCAAATAAACTCCACCATCAGCTCATCTCCTGGTAGCCTATTTTTTTGTACCTTACACTGAGGCCTCTTTAAACGAAGTACCATCTAATTTATGGAAGCAACCAACTGACATTTAACTACTTCAATGAAACGGAGCACAGATCACATCTCATCACATCTTGATCCAATGTGTGCAACAACCAACATTCCCTTATTTCCCCCTCAGCTGTCCCCAGATACAGAACTGTTACTTACGTTCAACAAACCACAGATCTCCTTATGTTAATATAAAAAAGGCAGATTTTTGCATATAATGCCCCCAACTCACTCAAGCAAGAAGTCTTATAAAAACCTGATAAAATATTTTATATATCTACAAAACCAAATTCACATTAAGCCATTATTCCTCATCTGACAAGTTTCTCTCTCCTGACCACCGATTCTTGAATTTCTTTTTATCTCACTCTCAGCGAAACATGATGTGACCTTAAGCTGTCAAATACACAGATGTTATTTACCTGTCCTGCACAGCCTTTGATCCTAAATGTCTAAATACACATATTTAGGCCAAAAAAAAAATTATGTGTGTTGAAGTCAAGGTTTTGAAGCACAAAAAATTAGTAACACAACCAGGATTCCCAACCTCTTTTGACTTACCTGTAGTACTTTTCATGCTCTTACATCATTGTGAAAGGACAGCAAACAGACATCACTGCAAACAGACATTACTTTTACAAAGGTATTTTCATTTCACACTAATCTACAGCAGAGTTACAGATTCCAGTCACAGATTCACAGAAGTAGGCCAAACACTCACCAAACTCTTTAAACACTAATTTGCTAGTATATATACCTGTAAGGTAAGAATATTTTTCTTTCCTCTGCAGAAGTGCAAATGAAGGACTTGGCAGTGTAAAGCGGTAATATTAACATGTTTTCATAGTTGTAACACGCGTCAATGTGACATGCTAACAAGTTATACTAAACCTTCTCATCTTCCCTTTCAACCATTTTATAAGCTCTTCTCACACCTAATATTAGATGGGGCTGTCCTGTACATTACGAATTCCAAATACATTCTACATTTAGCTGTGTACAAGCTGTTTCTGAGACTTCAGTGGAAGAAGGAACCAAAAGAAAGTTCCAGATATGCATCATCCTTAATGCAAGATTTACAGTTAAATACAGTCCTTAACTCTGCACCTTACATCCTACAGATTAAGTTATAGTTTGTACAACTGTCAGCTAAGTATACTTTTATTTTAATAGGGGGAAGGAAAAACAATGATCAAGCTACTTGCCAAATCAAAATCCCAGAATAATCAGGATCTGCTTCCAAACAACAACAAACTCTAATAAATTTTGGTGGTGTCATTTTAAAGGACTCCAGTTTAAAAACTAGACTTCATATCTGAATTTAACATGTTAGCTTATGTCAAAAATACAAACCCAAACAGCTGCCTTTGATGTGACTGATTAAACAACTTTTGTCTCTGGTATTACTAATGGAATGAGTAAATGGGTTGTAATATAATGTACAATAATTCAGTTACATACTAGTAAACATTTCATAGACATCAGAGCACTGAAGTCTCAGTTCATAGTGAATGATTTTATAGACAAATAAATATGAGCTTAAATGCCAAATAAACATGCACTGTTAATAGGGCACCTCAAGACTATTTGGTGAGCCATGACACAGAGTGGCCTGTGGGTATTGCAGTCAGAGGTACAAGCAAAAAGCATAAAGCACAGTCAAATGCTGTTTGCAAACAAGGCTCAAGATTCTTGAACTCTCCACATCCCTTTTACAGAAAAATCAAGGCAAATTTTAAAAACTGACTGATTTTAATTAGAAGTTATTTCATATTGGAAAGGATTTCCAAGCCACTTACATGCCAGTATTTTGCAATATAGGAACAAATTTCTGTCCATGAAAACCTGCTTCAGATAGGCAAAAAAGTTTCTAAAAGTAAATAGTTCAAAGCTAACTTTGAACATACTTGCTACATTGTCATCACACACTGAAATGTCTTTTATAGTAGTCTACACCTACAGTTGTACCAGAGTTCTACTGGTACAAACAGCAAAGCTGGGAGTACAGATTTTCTACACGGAAAAATACAGAAATTAGAATTTCCATACCCACCAAGAAATAAAAAAGCAGCAGGTTCACTTTTCACTGTATTTATTACTGTGGTTTTTTTACCTGGAGTTTGCAAATACAATGCATTGCAACACAATACATCAGAAACTTCAGCTTAGTTCAGTCCTATTTCATAGTGACATGACAAGGAATAATCATTGCTATTGATAAATATGAAGTGGATCAAATCACACACTGAGGAGATGGGAGATTTACACACTGTGGTTGTTCAGAAAGCTAACAACAGATTATAGCAAAAAAGAAGCAGTTTCAAAAAATGTTAATGATAGTATTTTTGCAAAGCTTCAACTTTTCACCTTCTCCCCAAATAAGTAATTTTACTTAAAAAGGTATTTTTAAAAGCCATGCTTCAGTAAAAGAGACGAAGGGAAGAAATCTGCCTTTAAGAGCAGAAACCCCTGCATTTCACTATCTGGAAAGGAACTACACCCCACGTTTTACTTGCACGGGTTAAGCTGCAGCTGCTAACACAGGCAGCGCTTTGCAGCCACAACAGCCAAAGCTTTATACAGTAGCAAGCACAACACAATAAATGTTCTGAACCGTGGCCCAGCTCACCTGCCTTCAGCATATGAATAAACTGCTACATTTTTAAGTGGTCTTTTTATTAAAATAAACTGAGAATTTGGGAAGAGCCATCAAGGAAAGGCAAGCAGATGGAGGGACTAGCTGACACGTAACAATAGCTGGTGAAATATTACTCTTATTTTCTGTAATAAACACCAAGATCAAAACATTACGCAAGTTAAATTTCCTTGAAAGGTTCCCAGCAGGAGTTTTCCTTTTTGTTTGTGCAGTACGCGATTTCCTCTCACCCACAAAAAACATACCAAGAATGTGCATGTGCCACTAACACTAAGCAGCACTTCCTTAATCACTCATTTCCAACAATTTATGGATGATCAGTGGCAAAAACGAGCAAAAATAATGAAAGCATGCAATGAAAGCTCATTGAGACAAACCGGCTTGGACTTCCTACTCATTTCTGTGTCTCTTTAAGATGGGGGTCTGATACAAATTAGCCACTGGGAAAAAAGTCATCTGGTCATAAAATACAGTACAGGGTCACTTTTATGTAAGTTTGCCAAAAGGGACATAAACCAGGACAATTTCAAACTGTGACACAGGATAGAAGTATATTAAAAAAATCTTTGTTCCTCCTCCATTGTGCTGTCATGTTGCTCAGCTTTATAGACATTCTGAGCACCAGCTCTGGCCTCTTCGCTTCCACCTGGTCCACCTAATTAATTAAGCAAGGAAGTTACCTCAAATTTTTGTACTATTTGTTTTTATTATCATGCACTTCTTTTGATGTTCCAGGAGTTAACCTCTTAATCCACAGACTCTGTGTGTTGTGTTCTGAACATTTTGGGATGTCTGGATAATTTGGATAATTGGTCAGGATGTTGCTGTCGCTCATGTTAAACTTTATGCTATGACTACAAGTTCAAAGATCAGTATTAAGGCAATATACTTCATAAAGCCTTTTTAAAACTCTACACTTGTGATTATGCAATACCCAGTTTTCCCAGTTTCTCACAGTGGTAAATTGCACTATTTGTATTTTCTTACACGGAAATTACTTCTAAATGTCTTTCTCTTTGTCAACTTCAAATAAATACAAATTTCCATTGAAGTTACATCGAGAGAAAGCATATTTTAAAGGTCAAGAAAAGGTATATATGTTATCTCCTCAAAAGTGTTTGCCTCCTTCACACAGCAGCACACATGTCATTTTCTGTGCAGTCTGTTACTACACATGGAAACATCAGCACTGTGACCTACAGAAACTCAACTGCAAACAGCACAATTTTTCTTTTTTGGAGAGAATGATAAAGAATGAGGTTAATTCTGACATTAAGAAACACTGTTGACAACTTTGTTTCATAACTACTATAGAATCTGAGCACACCAGAGACAAAGAACTAAAAGATTATCTAAACAAGAAACAACTTTATGCACAGACTCTACAAAGGAAGACATGAAGAAAAGAGAAATATGCAAAACAGTTTTTTATACTGATGCAAGAGATTAAAGTGATATCAGGTACTCCAACAGCTCAGTTAATAGCACTGGCTAAGGTGCAGTGTATCACAATTCAAAGCCTTGAAAAATCCAATTCACATGTGTGCATCCATACACACACGGCAGATACACAAGGACATACCTATATATACATATGTATCTTATACACCTCCAGTATTGGCTGGATTATTATTATTGTCCTGACATCAGAATTCTTCAAGCGCCATTAAATGGAAATGAACAAGACCAAAGAGCAGCACTTAAGCTCTTTAGAAGGGCATGGTCAACCCCCTTAGGCCCAAAATGCCCTTTCTGATTTCACACAGTGGATTTTAGGAAAAAGCAGCAGAGAATCAGTCTGAATTCCAGTGCAGCACCGCATCCATCCATGGCCAGTGCCTCATTTCCCTATTTCTCTCCTCTGCACAATATGCAAGTCCTTGGTTGTTTTGAACTGCTGCCCTGGGGAATCCAAGTGAGTCTCTAAGAGGGGCCATGTGCCATTTAGCAAGTATACCAGCAGCCAGGGAAAAGAGCCATAGGAAACTGGAAGATGGTTAATCAAACCCATTCTGATTCTGAACAGCTAAGGGAGCAATGCTACCATTCAGGAACATGGAAAGAAAAGTTAAACGAAGTTCCAACAGTAAGCTATGAGCTGTATGAAATATCAGAGTTAGGGAAAAAAAAAAAAAAACAACCCATTACAGTCAACACGTAATATCAACTTTTATAGCACAGTCTGTGATAAACGGATGGCTAAAATCTTCAGGAGTCAGACCCATACATGATAATGACTAAAATTACTGTTGCTATTAAATCTGAACAAAGATATCCATTAAAAATGAAAAAAATAATTTCAATTTCAGGAATGAAACTCTTTTAATTATGCATTTTCGGAACTTTAATAGAAGTCCAACAAGTAATTCATATATGAACACCTTCAAATAGACATTCTCACTGCACACACCTATATCCCAAGTGACCTATTTAGTCATTTTGATGAAGGTAATTCAATGACAAATTCAAGATGACCTGCATGAAAGCTTCCACTTGAACAGTCATTTTATCCAGATTTTGATCTGAGCTGGGTACCTAGAATCAACTGCTTTCCCAACTCCCACCTGAGAGATTAAAGATCCATGCCAAACCTCTTTACTGAATGTCTTCACATTTACAGTAGATCATTCTTCTCTTAAATGCTACAAGTTTTGCCAAATGTATGAAATGTTCTTTTAAATTGAGATCACTAAAATCTGATTTTTCCAGTCAACAGTAATAGCATTTGAACAATGTTTTATCTCTCTGGTCCATTAGTTTGATGTGACGAATGACAAAATATTACCTTTTTTTTAAAATTACTCAAAATTATTTGTTCAAATACCAAAATTCTACAAAGTAATCGCGGTCCCAAAATCTTCTCAGAAAAGAGCTAAGAAACATGACAAAAATCTACAGAAAGTAAAAACCGATGGGAAATACCTTTCCTTCACAGATGCTAGAATTGAAAACCTTACATGTAATCCTGAATTCGATTAATCATGAATTTTCCCAGATTCTAATCACCCAATTATGTGATGTAATTCTTTAAAGCATATATAGCAACTATTAAAAGTAGAATCATTTATCTACATCAGCATCTGAACAGAACAGCACATTTAATTTTAACTATTGACTTAGTCCAGAAGTGCCATCTGCCACTTACTTTCCAAGAAAAGCAATCAAAGACAAGGTATGTTCATATTACAACAGACCACAATTCCTGACTCTTGACCAGCAGCTTTAAGGCTCACTCAAAACAAGCAAAACAATTCCATCCACTTCGGATAACTTTAAACAGAGCAGTGAGGTAGAACAGACATTGCATAAAGGCCTGGAGTACTTGTACCAGGAATCACATTTGGCTTCTGGGATGCTCCAAAAACATCCAGAACTCAAAGTAAAAAAAAACCTCCAAAATGGAATTTCCTCCTCTCCAATAGGTGGGTTTTGATACTAAAATCTGACCTCATCTGTCCCCATGAAGAAACAAAACTCTAAAGCACCAACAACCATCTTTTCCCTGGCATCTGCAGATGATTTTGGTTCTATCTTATCCATCTCATCTCTCAAATGCTTTCAAGCATAAACGTGCAATGGTGATCTGATTTATCTTGAATGGGATTTATTGATAACCATTACCATAAGAAAGTTACACTTTAACTATTAAATGTTTCATGTAAAGTGCAAGTTTCATGTAGCTGGGATACATAAAGCATCAGCTGGAGCCAACAGAACTCTACAAGCAGAAGTACCTTACCCGGTATGCTAATGGAGAGAATCCTTGCTTTTGCTGGATTGCAGGAGACACATACCCCACTGAAATCAGTTAACATATTTTTCAGAAGAAAAGATAAATATCAGCTGTGGCTAGATACTTAAGTGTCAAAAGGAAAATGGAGTGGCCTCCCCATGAAAACTGGAAGGACAAAGAGGGTTGCTAAAAGCTCTCAGCCCTGTATACACCTGAAGTGAAGGAAGAAGAAAGGAGAGTGTTTTCCAGCCAAAATGGACAAGTAGAGTTAAACACAGCAGTCCATCACCAAACTCCTTAGAAGCTGAATGCATTCGTTTGGTCACCCAAACTCGGAACTGAAGTGACCTGGATACTTCTGCAGTTTGGTCAATGCACAGCCATGCTGCAGCAGCATCAGCTCAGCACAGGTGACACCAGACAACATTTACACCCCACCTGGGCCGGGCCCTGCAGGTGTGTTCTGTCACTGCTGCTTTGCTGTAATCCCCCAGCACCTTCTGCTACGGAATAAAGTCTCTGTTTCTCCACATTATTTTCACTGAATTAAAGTTTTCCTTCACACAGTAGTTTTAAAGTTGTTTGTCTGTTTTGCCACCCTCTGTTTTTTCTCAAGTGAGCCCAGAAATCCCAACTTGAATGCAGCACTTCAGTTTAGTTTTCCCTAATCCCACCAAGAACCAAAACAGCAACTTCACTGCCTTCATGCCAGTTCCTGTCAATGCAACCAGGAATGATGTTTTCCCTCCAAACACAATTATCCCCTGGTGCCTTTACATTACATGCTATGCTTCAATGACTCATAGTCTTTTGCATCCATCTTTAATTCATTTCATTTTCCAGATTTCAGGATCACTTTCCAAGACCCTTTGCTTTCTGACAATTGTCATCCAAAGGGAGCACAATTCCCTCAAGTGCAGTATCATTAAAAACAAAACTGTAATCATTTGGATGATAAAGATTAATGGAAACGTGCTACAATTGGTCCCCAGACAGTCATTCCAGTTTAATCTATTTGATATTTATGATTTGAAATTAATTTTGATGTGCCTCCCATCATAGTAATTTTTCACTGTATCTCTTTAGCTCACGTGTTAATACAATCATTATCATCTTATTGTTCAAAAATTGCTTCGCCAAATTCCCTGCTTCACTGAAATACTCAGCCCTCTCAACCTAAATATACTCAACTAAGCTGAATATTTTAAGATGTGTTTTCTTAACATATTATTGTTAATACCGACCACATTTGAACCTTTTTTGGGATGTTTGTTATCTTTAAAATTCACAAATCAAGCTCATTTTCTCAGGATCATCTGTTATGTAATCCCCCTTCCCATTAGCAAGAAATCTATGCTTCTTTTCCTTGTTATTTTACTTCTTACGCGTTTTTTGAACCTTCTCTCCTTTTAACATCCCAAAAAATTATCTTCCAAAAAAAATCTCGATCAAGTCGTTTCATTTTAAAAAGAGTTCAGTAATTTTCTTGATCTCAGTACACGTGGCTTTTAAGGAGTCCTTTTTCCCCTGTATACCTGGCCTGTGCCAGAGTGTGCAGCTGTATACACACCTTCACATAAGCACACACATCCCAGCACCAAATCCTCCCCAATCTGTAATTCCAGTTTCATCAGAAACAAGGGCTGAAAATGAAATATATACTGCAATGACTCTGTGTTTAACAGTGTTTTCCTACCTTTTTTAAGCCAGCAAATCCTTCTGATTCCAGGAAGAAAAACGCAAAGGGCATCAACACAAACAAACACAGATTTGAAAAAAGAGAGGCAAGATTCCACAAACCTGCAACAAGCCAGAAAAAGTTTACATTATAAGTTTCACAGTTAAATACATACAAGTTAACAGTTAAATAGATCACATTTTCCTCCCTTACATATAACAACGTAGTATATGTACAAGTGCCAGGGGTTTATGGACATAGTTATTTACAGGTCATTGCTGAAAAATATCCATTGATCTGTATAATGACCTTCAAACAAAAACTGGATACAACTTACTTTCAGCAGCAAATGTTTAAAACTTTGGGAGACAGACTGCAAGCTCAGGTGTACTACTTCCACAGTCTCACTGAAGGCTCTTTAGAGAACCATTGTAGAAATTTTCAGGACAAAAGTATATTACTACTCTCACTGAATCTCACAAAATCCAGTTCTGTATATTCCCTTCCTCCCATATTTTTTCAAGAGAAACTTCGGCAAACCATGGATTTTAACATGAGCAGTACACAAATGCCATCGTCACCCCCAAATCAGAAGAAGATATCATAGTACCAGCAGCCTTCCACAATGGAATGACTGGCTCAGCAGGCAAGAGCAGAGCAGTAGATATTTTTATCTCAACTTTATAAGGCTTTCAACATTATCTCACATGAACCCACTCATAGCTTAATTACTGAGGTATGGGCAAGGTAAGTGGAGTGAACACTGGCTGGGCTTCTGGGCTCCCAGGGTAGTGACCAGCAGGACAAAGCCAGGCTGGAAGCCAGTCACCAGGGGTATGTACACCCCAGGGGGTTGCTGGTGGGTTAAACATCTTCATTAGTGACCTGGGTGATGGGAGAGCGCACACCCCCAGCAAATCTGCTCAAGAGACGAAATGGGGAGCAGCAGGATACTGCAGCTCTGATGAACCTCAGCAGGCCGGACAAAGGGACAGAGTGCAGAGAAGAATGAGCTTAGGGAGATTTTATCCATGTATATAAATATCTGATGAGCGAGGAAGAAATGAAAACAGTCAGATCTTCACAATGGTTTCAAGTCAATTGAGAAAAAGCAATGAGCATGAATTGAAAAACTGGAAAAGCTACTTACTCATAAAAGGAAAGAAAAAAACCCAAACAAACTAAAAATCCTAAACATTTTCCACTGTCACTGTACTCAAGCAGTGCAACAGGTTGCCCACAGGTTTTGTAATCTCCATCCTTCAACATACTCAAACCTAAAAGGGGAGTGCCTTGGGCAGCCTCCTCTGAGTGACCCTGCTTGGAGCAGGTTATTTCCAGAGGCCCTTCCAACCTCAGCCATTCTGTGATCTATGTGAAAAATCAACAACTGACTACAACAAGGACATCTGTAAGACACATGTGACATCTGCAGGAAGAGAAAGGGATCAGAAAACAACCTGAAGTGATAACTAATCTCTATTAGGGTATGTGCTCTATTAAGATTTTCTAAGCTGAACACTTTCTGAACAGCCAGTTTCTGGTGCCTAAACATGAATCCATCATCAATCATCTTATCAGAAGTTGTGCAGGATGCAGTGTTTCTTCTTTATAAAAGCAGAAGCTTATCTGCAATTTAGTATCTAACAGGTCTACCTACTGCCACAAGATTTACATCCTACAAAAAAATAAGTCTGTAGAGAAAAACAGGCTTAGTTCCCCACCTTCCCCAAGGCACACACATTTCCATAATTCTGCAGGACTACATTATATCACCTGAATATCACTCAAAAAGAATATTCCCCCATGATAAGAAAATCTGAACTAACAGCTTTATCTGTTTCCTTCTTCCCATGTACAGGCTTGTTCCTTTTCCTCTTTGAAACTGTCCATTTTGTAAAGAATAGGGAAGCAAAGAGACATTTACTGGATGTCTGGGGTATTCATTATCAAGAGAAATTTCTGTAGTTAGATCCAAATGTAAAATAGTTAGCAGTGATCTTTGCCTATACCCTCTTAAAAAGTGCTTCTACCATATACTTCCCTTTTTCCTTAAATGACAGCATTCAAATTTGAAGGAGAAATAAAAGAGAGGATGAGGGGGACAGGGGCCAAAAGAACCTCTTCAGCAATTGACAGCAGCAGGACACCAGCAACCAAACTCAGCCAAATAGGCTACAGAAAACAAAACACAAAAATTCCAAAAGATGCGTGAAATATAACACTCATTTGCTAAAGAAAACAGACTGCCTAAAGGTGGCTAAACTCCAGTTAACAAAGAGGGGGATTTTTCCTTTAGAATTTGCTTTGCCAGGAAGCTCCTGTTACCATTTGAGAAACATTCAGGCATAGCAACATCAGCAAGAATGTCATTAACAGCCCTTACGAGGGGACATTAACTCCAGCAGTCTGCGCCTTTTTTTCCCCCAAAAAAGACACCAGAGTAAGAGTAGAAATACAACTAGATGGGGGTAGGAGTCTTATTTCAGCAGTTTTCTCTGACTGAAGACAGAATGCATTCAGTTACCCAATGCAAAGTTCAATACCTGCTTGTCCTAATTTCAGCAGCTCTACTACATGTGTATCTTACAACATAAAACAGTGCTTAGGAGCTGCAGAGTACACAGAGCATTTTAAGGGAGGGGAGACTGGTGCACATCCAGGGTGATTTTTAAAAAGTTAAAATCCAGAAATTTACACATTAGTAGCATATAGGAACCACATTTAGAGAATATTAAACTACAGAGCTACAATATGCACATAAAGTTAGGAGAGGCAAGGACAGTGCTGTTCTGCTGCTGACAGACACATGCACTTTCCTCAAAGTAAGGGTCCTCTGTATTTCTTATCCTAATTTGGTAGTTCAGAAATCAAATTAAAATAGACCCAGAAAAAGAATTATTTTCTACTACACCGACTGCATCATAAAATTGTATGAGACACTTGCAGACATCAACATACAGAAAAGCTTTAAGCAGTCAATTAGAACTTTGCATTTGTAGTGACCTAAGACTGTCCCCCATAAAACAAGTTAATAAAACATAAAAATTAAAAATTTCCCAGTCTTTGGCAAACAGGTTAGACCCTGAGCAATTTCCCATTTTTCTTATTCACCGCAGTTTCATTACGTTTTACCCCCACCTGGTGGTCGTACCCAACAGCAGCACAAGGGAACACCACTGTCAGAACTAGTTCTGGGATTACTTCAGCACGTATTCATTAGGTAAGAGTGTTTATACGGGATCCAGGTTTGGCCTTTCTGCCTAGTTTCCGAAGTTCGAGGCACATATTTTCTACTTTTTTTATTTGCTAGAAGTAATGCAACAATCTACAGAATAAAACCCCTCAGTGTCAGGTTCAACTACCTCAGATGACTGCTGTAATTGACTAAATCTGGCGAAAAAAGTGTTTTAAAGCAACACAAATGCTCCCATTTGATAACATTTGCAAAGCAGTTCATAAACCGTACGTGAAGGCTGTGTAGGCAGAGTATTATGGGGATATGCGCATTTCTGAGCTCGGGAGCCGGTGTCAGGGCTGTGAGCTCCCAAAGCCGCCCAGGTTTCTCCCGCTGACCGCGCCGGGTGCCGCCGGGCACGGATCGGGATCCCGGAGCGGGGCGATCCCGGCGAGTGCCACGCGGGGGAGCCCTTGCCCCAGGGATCGGCTCCGGCGCCAGCGCCCGGCCCCGCCCCGATCCGAAACCTCCCAGAGCCAAAACCCGCCTGAACTCACCCCAGGGTTACCGCGGCCGCACCTACCCCTTTGCCATACACACACCTGGAAACACCAAGATGTTGAACTGCCCTCCTTGCTAGCCGCTGCTGTTGGACTTGGGAAATATAAATTATACCGTGTATGCATAAAGTGGTATTTTCAAACATCAGCACATTAAAATCAAAAGGTGGTCACTGGCAAATTCAAAGGCTTTCCTATTTAACAGCAACTATTCCAGCAGATTTCTTACTAACCCAAATTTTCTCAATCAACAACTGACAGAGTAAAAATTTCTGAACTGGTTACTATATAATTTTCAGTCTCTGAAGCATTTTGTTATCCTTTTTCCAAAGGCGCTTCAGACCCAGAAGGATTATTTTCCATTAATTTTTGGGGGGCAGTACAGAATATAAATGTCAAAGCAGCTATATCGATGTGAAAAATGAGATTTAGCTTGGGTTTTTTACTCCCATGTAGGAAACATACTAAATCAGCAATCCCCCATGACATGTCACAAAACAGATCGTAGAACAGCTCAACTAGAAAGAACCTGTAAAATCACAAAGTCTGATCTGCCCCTAAAACAGCCAAACTGCAGGTGCCATCAGGCTGCTCAGGGCTTTGGCCATCCGAGTTTTGAAAAACTTTTAAGATCTCCCAGTGTCTCTGGACAATCTTTTTCAATGTTCAGCCATCCCCACTGTGAAGAATTATTTCTTTATGTCCTACAAACATCATTTCTTGCCTCTCACTTCACGAAAAAAACAAAACAAAACAAAAACCCAAACAAAATCCTTACAAGCTAGGGATCTGGAAGTTCATGAATTTGCTATGTGTGAATATTATTACACGTTTAGCAAAAAGCACACACTTTTCAGAAAAAAATCCTCCAAAGCCAAATTACTATCTCTTCACAACAATACAGAGGACACCACTCTGTAAACTCTTTGTTAACTTGTAAATTATTTGTATCAGATTAAATAAACTGTTTCACATAGTGAACATACTTTCTCCAGACAAACCTAGAAAAGAATGTCTTGTTTTCACCTGTTATTTTATTGCACATCTTTACCCCGATACTTATGTTCCACTATTTTCCTTGTTTACACATAAATCACTAACAGCTGAATTTAACTATCCAGTCCAAGCTGCCCACAGCTAGCAAGTTTCTTAAAACGTTTTTATTTTGAGAATAAATGTATAGGTATCATCATAAAGAGAAAGGCACATGAATCTTGCATTCACACATGAGGAAAAAGTTTGAACAGCATGTTCCAGGTTAGCTTCTAGTAGCTCTTATTTTACATTAATATTCAAAGCAGTGAATTTGGTTTAATTCCATCAAGTCTACATAATTCTTTAAAAAAGAACAGAACAGTAAGACAGATTTTTGTGATACCTCACACAGCAGCAAAACCAACTAGCCAATAGCACATTAACAATTAGCATATTAAATGAAAATGAGTTATCACTTTGAAAATAAGAACATATATGTGCACATATAATGAAGACATCCATTTTAATCACATTATGCCGAGTACTAACCATGAATTAGTGAGCCATTTAACCACTGAATATAGTAGTTTTGTGGAAAAGAAAGCAGGATCTCATTGCTGATTATTGAGAAAGGTAGAAGCAGGACTGCACCAGCTGAAACTGCTAGAGTGAAGGTGCTCAAGAACAGCCTGAAATTTAAAGAAATGTACCACTGTTACCACCAACATGCTCTGAACAGCAGGGGAAAAAGTAATTAAACTTTCTGTTAATCAGCCTCTAAAGGCAACACATTCTTACACTGTAAATGGGCAGGAGAGACTAGGATTTCCAAAACATTTGAGTTCCAAAAAGCAAATTTAAAATAGTTTACAGAAATCAGTATAAATAATTAGTTTTTATCAACTCTCACAGTTATTCTCTTGGCACATGTATGCATTCAATTCCAACGTAATACAAAGGTTAAACTACTGGAGTTCATTAAATATCTTTTCACAAGTCTCCTCTTTCAGTTTTAATTTCTCACAGAGACATAAGAAAAAAAATTCAATTTCTATATTCTTAGTACAATTTTTAAAAGCAGAACAACCTTCTAACAACTGAAGAGTGAGTACAATTATACATAAATATTTTAACACCAAACTGAAAAAAAAGTTGGTTTTTTTCACAAAGTAGTTATTCAAGTTATCATCTCATAGCTGTAAAGTCGATATACAGAAATATTCAGAAATACTTAAAATATTTGAGCTTATTCTTTTTAGATCCCAAATACAACTTAAACCACATGCCATCTTGTGGCATTAAAAAGAACTGTGCTCTTAAAAAATAAAGATCAACAAAGCATTCTTACAGAACTAATATAATGCTAAATAAAAATAGAAATAATTCTCAAATTGCACGACAAAATAAATAAATAGAACATCCCTACAACAAGAGCATCTGTAAGCCGCTTACATAAGTCTTACTTTCTTAACAGTCTACAAATCCATTCTTCATTTACACAAAACTCAACATAAAGAGTGACTGATTTTATCTTTTAAAATATTCTCATGTTCTTGTTGTTGGCTTCTGAGATTTTTTTTTTCTTTTATTTAAGGATGTTTAATTATTCTAAGCTAGAACTGTGAAACCTAACAAACTACAGCAAAGTGCTACAGCAGTTTGGCTTTGTTTTCTCCTCCCTCCACCTCCTGAAAATTGTGCCATGTGGAGAAAAATCTATCTACATATTCTTGAGAGTTACTGCTTTTAGGAAAATAACATGCACATTTAAGGAACAAGAAACCTTAGGCTGGAAGAAAAAAGAACATTTTATATTTACAAAAACACTTTTCTATGAGCTCTCCTTCCAAGGGGATGACAGCACCACCAGGGAAGAGCCAAGAACACTGTAATACACCAGGAGCCAAGGCCCATTGTTCAGCCAATCATGTAATTGACAGGGCAGCAGCAGCCATGGAGGTTCTGTCCATCTTGAGGCACATTCAAATAGCAGATATTAATATCTGGCTTCACAAAGGAAGAGGATGAGGGGAGACTTGCTGGCAGACCAGGAGGTCTGGCAAGTGCTTGTTTTCCACTTGTTACCTTTCTGCAGCTTTTTTACAATGATCAGGACAAGATGTCTTCTACAGAGGGAGTTAACTTTCTTCCCAGGATCCACTGCCTCCCCTGACAGGCCTTCCATCGACTGCTGTGGGAACTTACACCAGCTCCCACCTAAACACCCACGTTTTAGAGACCTAAATGCAGGTCTTGTACTCAATTCCACCTCTTGCATCAGGTCCTCATTCAATATTATTCTGGCCAACTTCATACCTAGCAGGAAAGCCACTTGTGAAAAAAGCCCTAGACCAAACTTTCGTAACGCTGTTCATAACACAAGGTGCCAATTAATCAAATCATTTTCCCTGACCCTCTAGCAATGTATTTAAAATACATTTTAATATTTAAAATAGACTTTTATTTATTTGGAAGCACAGAAGATTTTTATCATAACGATTTATTCAGGAAAAGAAGTTCTGCCAAGAAGAGCTATACATACGATATTCTGTTAACGATGGCATCTTCATCCTCTTGCTCATCTGAAAATTAAATTACAGCAGGTTATATTCAATAATCACTTGTTTCTCCTCAGGCTAAAATGTATATACATAGGAATAATTTTAATTTGCAATTAAAATTCAGACGTACTGATACAATTTATAAGCATCAATATTTTAAGAAGTTTCCTTCCAAAAATGAATTCTTTCACCCTTTTTCTTCACTAGTCAAACTCTTTTTAATCAACATAACAAAGTTATTTCACTTTACTTAAATATGTAGATCAAAACATCTTGGAGACCTCTTCCAGAGGGCTCTATGGCAAACGTGCTTTCAGACTCCTACAGCCATGGCTGCTGCTAGAAACTGTCCCTTTGGGCATCTCTGGAACCACAGAGAGCAGGCAAAGCTACAGGAAAGTCTTAGAGTCCATACTAACTACTATTAGAAATCATTTTCAGTACTAATGTCTTTTTCAAACAAGAAAGCATACTCAGAACAATAGTAATGACTACGCAATTGCTTCCCTTTACTTACCCCTCTTCCCAGCTCCTGAGGATTTGGGGTAGGGGAAGAAGGACAGATGGTATTGTTCTTGTTACTTGTTTTGGATTTAAGATATCATTACTTCCTTCTGATACTTCACATTTTAGACCATTTTTATTCACTTATTCCTCACTTAATACTTCACTAAAACAATCTTTTTGAAACAATATCAACATTTCACTCAGAGATGTATCACTAACACATCCTTCATTTATGCTTTACACCCTTCTCTATGCGCATCAGTACATGAATGTAAGAATTTCTAAATTTAAAATAATGTAAGCATTTTTAAATAAAAATTTCTGAATTTAAGATAATTTTACACTCAGCATTCTAAAGTTTCTCCTATTTTCCATAGGAGATAGAACACCTGACTTTATTTATTCTTAGATTTTAAAATAAATTTAAGTTCTTAAGAGTCATGCACACAGTTGAAATAAACACACAGCCAATAACATCACGCTATTTTGAAATTCCTCTGTGAAAGGACATGGAGTTGTTGGTTTTTTTTGATGGAAACCTCATGGTGTTTTGAAAGACTAAGTCAAGGTCTCTTATGAATCATTTTGGCTAAAGAGCTTCTTGGAGAAGCAGCGAACAATTTGTCCTGAAAGAGTTCCAGATGTGTGAATTCTTCAAACATTTCTCATCATGAAGATTGTAGCAGGCTACAAAGTGTGCCTAAGAATGTGCTCACAAAGCTTCCATAAAGTCAGGACAGCTGCAGAGCAGTTCCTCTTCCTAGCTGAGGAGATCAACTGCCAACAGAAGGTAATAAAAGTGTCTTTGCATCCAACAGTGTTTGCCAAACCAGTTTCCCCTTCCTGTTCTTCTCCATCTCCAAATGGTAACAGTTTTGTGGTGTTCAAAATATGTATCAGGATCAGAAGATAGTATCTGTCTTACTTCCTATGTTTAAAGAGATGTACCTTTCTTTTAAGGAATTAAATTCCACAAAAAGTTTACTTTTAAAAACATTAATCCATCTACGAAAGCAGCTCTATTGTAACACAGGTCACTATAGCTCAATAAATAGTTTCCAAATAAAGTTCAAAGGAGCGAGATCACCATACACAAGACTGTTTCTACAGCCTGACTATTATCAAGCACCAAGGTCCCAAATAAGCTGTCAAGAGCCCAAGATTCTGTGATTTTATACTGATTTTTACACTATATGTCTTTAGAAAAAATATTGAAGAAAGTGACAGGGCTTCCTAAACACTAGTTTCACAATGGAAACTGGACAATGTTTCCAAAGGGAAAAAAAATAGAGTATTATTTCAAGTTCAGTGAATGAAACTTCAGTGGTGAACTCATAAGAAACTGGCTAAGACCACTGAAATAAGTGTACCTGAGCAGAGTAGGACTTTTTGAAGAAATAATGCTACTGCTCTTCTGTAGCACTGGCAACCTTTCACTTTATCAGCCAAAGCTCAGAACCTGATTTTGCTGCTAAAACACAGCTGAAGATACTTATTCTGGAAAGGCTGATGGGAAAAGAGAACGGGATCTAAAGGCAAGGGAGGCAGAAGCATCTACTTGACATTAACCCTCTTCTTCCCTCTCAAAACAGTTAACACTTAGGCTGCCATACACAAGTCGATCCAGGCTGCCATAGACCAGTAGCCTAACAAACAGTTTTGCTTCTTCCACTCTCCTTGTGGAGATGGAGAGGAAAAGAATCATCTATTTATTTGAAAAACAAAAATTATTTTTACATATTAAAATTTCTATGCTTACCTGCTTTCCTTTTGTATCTTGTGATTATAAAGTAGGAAACTATGTAGAGAATAGCAAACAGGAGAAAACAGATCTGGAAAAAAAAATTGTGTTTATTAGGTCATGAAGAAATGCCTGGATTATAATAAACAGTAAATCTAGTCTCAACAATTTAAAATTGAATTCAGATCAACTGGAGCGTATTTTATGTAAATGTCAAGACTGTTATGTTTTTTATCTTACTAACAGAAAGTTAAACCCATTAAAACAGCTTGATTAGAGTAACAGGTATTGCATCAATTATATGGTCAGCAAGTTTTACTCTAACATTAAGAAAAAAGCCTTATCTACAGTGTGATTTTTTGTTTGAAGGAGGGGTGAGTGGAGTGGGCTGTGTTTTGAAGTTTGAATCCACTTGAGTTGTAAAAGTTATCAGGCTTTGTATTCCCTTCTCACACTAAGGGTAATCGTATTTTATATAAAGGGCTCTCGAGGATATATTTTGGACTTAGCTGTCAACAGGTGTGGAAAGAAACAAACATGTTTACTATTTGCATCCTGCCTTGAATCAAACAAATTCCAGGTGACAACACACACGAGAGAGACTCGTGTGCCTACAGTGGATGTCCAAGCATGAGCTCATCAAACACGGTGTTTCCTTTACAGTCAGAAGCCAAGGGCACAACTTCCCTTCTCGTAAGGTTGGTGGTTTATTTAGGTCACATGTACCTTCAGCCCACAGTGACTCGGATGAAGTTGTTTATAAGATTTAGCACTACAATTACAATACAGTAAGGTAAGACCAAAATACCTACAAAAATGCTGGAAATCTTACAGGAAAGGAATTGAACAGCACAAAAGTTTTAACCCTCCAAGCCTTTGTGAGGTAAAAAAAAAATACAAAAAAAAGCCCCACATATTTTATTTGCTCCTGAATGAGGCATCAGTGGCTCAATACTGTTTCCTTAATCCTGGGTGCTGATGCCTATTAAAAATGTGAGTCAGTCAGAAATGCAACAAGAAGGAAGCGTGCCATTCTGTGCTGCAAAACTACTTCACTGGGTAACAGCTGATCTATTTCTTTATTCAGTCATTTGTAGATTTATTGCCTTTAAGAACTCACTGTCTTAAAAAAATAAAGAGCAGAAAGGCTACCCTAAGAGAAAGGGAAAAGTTAAAGTAGTGACGATAGCCCTGATAAATTGGCATCTAAATAACAATACTGCATCCAAATCAGCAAATCAGAGTGGAGAAGAATGTATTATTCAGGAAAGACAGACTTTCTAAGAAATATTGATAAATATAAACTGAGAGGGTTATTCTTCTGCTGTAGTCAGATATTTTAGAATAAAAAAACCCAAGTGACTACACATGGCATTTGGGTGCCTGTGACTTACAGGTGCCTCCCAGAAGTACAAGAGTAAGTCTGAAAGTGGCAATCCAGCCCATTCTCCGTGCAGGCAAAACACAGCAGCAACACACAAAATACAGCCACTGAAAACCAGGTTTCATAACTAGATGTCTGAATTCCAACTTTTAATCTGAATAGAGCTTACCACTCCAACTTTCTTGAGGATGCCTCAAAGAAGAAAACGTTTTGATAAAGAATTCAGTCCTTTAAATAAGTCATTCTAAAGAATGTTATTAAGATTTAATAAAGAAAAGTTGGTATATTTTTGAACAGGAAGAACAAAAAAACAGAACAGCCTTGGGTTTTCAGAGTACTCTGACATAGTTCCTCCTGTCAGTATTGGAAAAAGCAATACCAGTGCTGAAAGAGAATCCTTCTCTAAGCTTCCAGTTCCTCTGAAAACTAGACCAAGGCTACAGCTACAGACATCTAATTTTAGGCACCCACTTTTGAAAATCAGGTATCACATATACAGGGTAAGTGAATTCTTTACAAATCTGTCAGATGCAAATAACACAGTGTAACTCGTGTAAAAGAAAAACACAGTTCAACTCATTTTTGGTTTAATTTTATTTAAAACAAGAATTAAAATTACTGCAATCTTGTTTATACCTTCAAATAGAACAGGTGACCTTAATTCTATCCATGATAGCAATGTTACAATGAAAACGTGGGTCTGTACTTACAAGGTACCACTGAGATAAATGAGGTATTTTGAGGGCACAGCAGATGAAAGCTGTCCAGTAACACAAACTATCAAATGCTGTATTTTTGGTTTTAGGTAACAGCTACTCTGCAACCCAGCAATAAGGGGTAACTATACATCCTGATGTAATTCTCCCTCTACTTCTGTCAGATTTGAGAACAACTTTGTAAGTGTTCGATAAAGTTGTTTATTAATGAAAAATCATAAAATTTTAAAATTATTGGCAAGAAAATAAGCAAATTCTTTTAAGTGAAAGCTTTATGATCTTAACAAAAAAGAAGTCAAATTAAAAGTCCTTTATACTGACCAAAACAAGTCAAACACCAAACTCAGAAATATTACTGCAGTCTCAATTTACACTCAGTGAAACCTCTGATCCTAAACTGTTTCTAACCATGCATTCTGAATAGCTTTCTAAAGCAAACAGCTCAAGTCAGCATCCCAACTATTTTTAGAGTGGAACTCGGTTAAGCTGGGGAAAAGGAATGTGTTGCCTATGATAGGTGAAGAATAGGTTCCACTGTCCTGTCACGCTGCAGCCCTGGGTTCTTATTCCTCATACTGCTGTTTGTTTCAGGATATTTCTGTATTAGGAAAAATAAACATCCAGCCTTGTTTGTATTTGCTGTCAGTTCGTGTTTCTCAATAATGAGTGGCTGGGCTTGAATGCAGCACTCCAGGTACGATCTTACATCTGTATGTGACAGCACTAAGCCCTTCTTGCTGCACTGAAAATGCTTCTCCACACTCACCTGAGAATCACGCTGCTAGTTCAGCATTATCCCCTGGTCACTGGATCCATCAGCACTCTCCTCCCCAATTGCTTACAGCAGTTTCTAGTGAAACTCTCAAGTTTCGGCAGAAACTTGGTTTTAGGGTTCAAGTTCGTCACCGTGTCTTTTTCTTTTTTTTTTTTTTAAACCACACCTTAAAGTCACACTGTATACAATCATCTGTCAATTCCATTTCCAATCACTTACTAAAAAGCACAGGTAGTCATACTGAAATAGGGCACTACTCACAAAAGAACACCATACACAAAACTACACTGATACCTTCAGTTAAAAAAAAAAAAAATTAAAAGAGCCTATATTCTGTAAATTCCGTCTTTGTCTTTCAGAAAACTACTGTATGTGTCAGTATTGGAGGTAACATTGGAATACTATGTTAAATCCAAATTACATTGCAAGCTGTTTCCAACCAAAAAGTAGTGGTTTATGCCATCACCCATCCCCACAATAACACCCGACAAAAATTAAGGATGCTGCAAATACAGCAAGTCTAGGACAAGCTCTATTCCTCATATCCCCAAGTTCTCTGCAAGGAGTTTTCCACTGGAGCTGAAAAGCAGCTCTTCTAGGTTTGACTTGGGGAGACAGTCAAGACACTGTGCAGAGAATGTACCCAACTGTGACGAATAAGGATTTCTGAGGTCCCCCACTTCACAAGAAATAATGCTTTTCAATCTTAAAATTTATTTCCTTAAATTCCTTCCAAATCTGAGGGACAAAGTAGTTGTGGGTCTGTTGCCATAGTTAAACTGGAAAGCTACTTTAAACATACCTATGGTACATTCTGACCTTACAGGGGAAATACATTCAGTCCATGCTTGACTAGATGGTTCAAACTAAAAAGGAGATCACGAGGAGCCCAAGAATTGTCTATGGTTATATCCAAACAGTCAACCAAAGCAATTCTTAATAATTTTTAATGTCTTTGTGTGTGTGTCCCTTCCACTCAGTAACTGAAAACAAGACACATGGATTCTGTGTCACATCCAGGGGCTTTTCTAACAGATGGCACGTTAAGAAGTCTTCAAACCTCAAGCATATCATTCATTTACGTCTCTTCCCATGGACTAAATACAACCTCTGGTAGGACAAGCAAAAGAAACCTGTCTTCCCATGGAGCCCTTAATTTCCATTCAGTAAAGGAAGTGCCTTCTGTTCCTGCTTAGATTACACACCAGACATGCCAGGAGAGGCTGCTTCTGGAGACACACTGCACTACATCCTCAGGTACCTTGTGTCAACTCTTCCACAGTGTCACAGGTTTGGATCTCTCATCCAAAGTCATCCCACTATGATCCACATCATACTTTTGGATCTGTGCCACAGCTCCCAGCCCCTAGGAGAATGAAGCTGGAGATCACCTGCATACTATATGCCTCTAAGGGGCCAGCACTGAAGGGTCTGGCATTAAACACAAGCAGAAACAGCCTGAACTAGGTCAAATTACGTTGTACTTATCCCACTGACAATTACTAAAGATCAGCTGACACTAATTTGTTCATGTGGATGACCTTGAAAACTCTGGCACTGAAATTCATGCCTCAGACTGGTAAAGCATCATCTTCTGTTGCAAGTGTTAGAGTTACTTTCATGCTAAGAAAGACTAAGCTCAAAATGTGTAAGATTATCTTTTTTTCCCCCTCTTACAAACAAGATTCAACCATCTTTAACAACTGCAATTTGTGTGTGTGCACATTAAAAGCTGCATTTTTATATACAGGATTCTATTTATATAGCATGGAATTATTCCCAACTGTTGTGAGGGAGGTACAGCTGTAGTTTACACGAGGAAGAGAGCACACAAGTGCCTTGCCCAGTAATTGTTCAATAGCTCTCAGTCAGTGTGCCCTGGTAGCACACACCTTAAAGAGCATCCCAGGCTGTATTACCTCAAGCAAAGCCAGTAATCATGGGGAGGAATTATCTCTCTCCAAGCAGCATTCACCCTGTCACATGTAGTTGCTGTGTCTAGTTTTGAGCCACCAGTACAGGAAAGATGTTGGTAATTGCAGCAAGGATGATCACCAGGATGGTCAGGAGGCTGGAACACTGGCCTGGTGCAGACAGGCTGAAGGACGTCAGCGTGTTCAGCCTAAGGACAGCAACGCCTCAGGAGGACCTGACAGCAGCAAGGAACCACCACAGAACTCCTTCACAGAGAGAAGTCACAGACCTTAATAATGTTCTTTAACCTAACACACTTCCAAGCATGAAACCCAGGTTCAACACAGCTTCATTTCCACTTGAAAGGCATCAAAGCAGAGAAGTGATCATTTCCTCCAACTTGACTGCATACTATCATCTAGAACAGAGAAAATCCGGAGGCGCAAAACAGACAAGCAGCAAACAGCATTTTACTGTGCCATGTATGAAATGAAAGATCACAAAGGTCCAAAAAGTAGCTCAAAAGAGTAAGGGAAGAAAGGAAATAACTTTAAAACGAAGTGGCTGTGTCAGTATTAAAAACAAAGTTACTGTTATTACATCCATAAGCATTGCTATGCAAATGATACACAAAAAAAGGCTACAGATGTAACAAAGAACATCTCCACTTCTAGCTGTTACTTTACAGAATGTGTCCTTTTCCCTGAACAGAAAAAACAGCACAGAGAAAAGAGAAGGCAGAGATCACTCAGGGTAATATCACCATGTAGAATATGTCTATTTACATGTTTAAGTGTTGAAAATGAAGCAGTCAGTATTTTGCCTGTGATTACTATCTACAGAAAATAATAGTGTTACACTTCTGGGTTTTAATTTCTGTAATAGAAAACAACAAACACAGCATTATACATCCATCTCTTACTGCTCTAATGCTGCTCAAGTATTTCAATGTGCATTAAAATACCACACGGCAACTAAAAAGCTTCCTCCTACTGTCCCATTTGGCAACTGCTTTTGTTTACTCAGAGAAAAGATGGCAGGAATAAACAGCAAGAAAATACAGGTGGAGACAGGCAGTTCTGCTTGGTCTATTTCTAATAACTCAATTATCCCAGACGTCTAAAAAGCAAACAAGGCATTCCACCTGTTTTGGATGTGTCAGCAGTAAGTGACCTACAACCAACTAAGCACACTACAGAAAACTAAAAACTGTAACTATGCTTTCAGTTTGACCTTGGCCTTCACTGTATCATCTGCTCTGGAAATCTCATTTTTCTCAAATGAGACATCAACTCTGCACTCTGTGGTTAGATTAAGTTCACTCTAAACCAGCCAGCATTACACACTTGGCATGACACACTAAATTTAATCTTATGAGAAAATATCAAATATGTCCTATGACTGTCTATGACTACAGACTAATTTTGCTCATTTACACTGCCCTCCATACCTATGATTTCCTCCTATGTATGATCTCTTCTCAAGTCTCCTCCTTGGCTTAAAACATTTGCAAGAGATTGACCCACTTTTTTTTGCTGGCTCCTAAGTCATGAAGAAATTATAAGTGGTTTCGAGGCAGGTGCCTAGACTTGCTCATCTAGAAAAAACATCCAGTATCCAACAGAAAGTATGAAACATTCAAAAACATATTCTGTGTTCTGGAAATTCTGCTGAAGATAAAAACCAGCTTCTACAGCCCTTCAGTCAAGAATGTTTTTCAGCATTAGTGCAAGATTTAAAAACATTCTCTAGAATTAACACAAATAGCACCAACCTAGACCATGCTAACATTCCGTCCCTGAATGAAGGCATTATTCAACACAGGAAAGTCAGGTTATAATAATCGGTTGTATTAAAACTCCAGAGTCATACCATTAAAAATTCATTTCTGAAAAAATAACCTCAAAAGTCTCATTAATACAGACTTGGTAAACAATTTATTTGTTTTAAGACAGCTTCTTTGACTAATATTAATTTTCAGGGCAAGATGCAGAAGATCTTAGAAGACAGAGCTAATAAACTTTCTCATCCCAACCCAGAAATACTCTTCCTTGTCCTCTCACACATATATCCTGTAGTATTTTTAAGTGGCACCCCCACTCCCAAAACACAAACATATTTAAACTGCAATACCTGTATGTTTTCATAATTCTCACCAATTATGCAGACTCTCTACTGGATATAAGTTACCACAGTCTGAAACTCAGCAAATATTTTAGACATGTTCCTATCGTCAAATTCAACTAAAACTCATCAGCATCAATTTTTCCTATAAATAAATCAAAAATCGAAATTACAGTTAGATAATGGAAAAAATTGAGTGCTCAAGGCCTAAACAGGCACATAAAATCAATAATAAAACTGAAGCACCATGTTTTGATGACAATTGTGAAGCCTATCCTGGAAACCACACAAGAAGGTAAAGGGGGAAAAACATCACACACATACACTGCTTCTATCCTCTGTACATTAACCCAGCCATATGCAGACTTTGATGCCATCAATGCACATACTACATTAGGAGCACACATGATTTGGAAAAAGAGAAACTAAAACATAGCTCTGTATTTTCCAGTTAATCCAAATTTTCAAAAATTATCCAAGTGTTCAAATATTAAAACAGTACAAAGCACAGGGCTCTCTCTTGAAACCACATTGATGGTAGTTAGAAACAACTTTTAACATAGCCACCTAACCAGAAAGCTAGAAACCTCCGTGTGAGAAGCAGCTGAGCAACACAATTATACATAAATATTCAACAGCCAGCTGATGAAACAGCAACATGAGTTTTGAAACTATCTTTATGAGAGTCAATTGGGTCCCAAAGTGCACAGGTCAAAGCTGCTGAAAGCGTGAAGCAACCTCCCCTGTCACATGAATGCCTAATCGGGGTTAGAGCAGCAGATTGTTCCAGGTCATCCCTACCTGGCCCTACTCTCACCCTCCAGAGAGATGCAACAACCAAGGCTGTTTGTCATTAGAGGCATAAAAACACAAACTCCAGTCATGACTTCCAAAGTCTCTCCTCTTCCTGTGTTGTAAGTTGTATGAATTCTTGCATATGATTGCTCCTAAGAAGGCAGTGCCCCAAGTCATTCGACAGCACATGGTTACATGAAAGAGTCAGTGGTTTTCAAGGTAAGGGGGAGAGAGTGGGAGTAGAGAGTGATGCAGAAGTTAAGACTTTCTCAACAAGAGTTATCACTGCCCTCCTAAATGAGGATAAATATCAAATTAAATGTGGAAGGCTTAAAGACAGGAAAGGAGAAAGCATTTCAGTTTACAAGAAAGAAAAAAAAAAAAATCACTTTCATAATCTCCAAATACAAGCAGGAAACTTATAATGAATGGAATGTTTTCTTTAGTCTTCCTTAACCCAAAATTCCATCTATGTCAACAGAACTGAACCCTGAATTTCTTATCATAATGTCATTGGCAACATGCTTCAGATTCTCTCTCCACTCTGACTTTATCACCATCTCCTCTGCTGCTCTGTTCACCTCTCCACCCATTTCTCAACCCTCCTCAACGTGTCTGAAAACACCTGTTTCCAGAGGGTCTTGTGCTAATAAACTCAGTAACACTCAGCAACTCCTCACAGCAAAGAGTGAGTTGTTATTACAACCCTCCCATCTCCCAGTTACACCCTGTCATCTTATCCAGTCCTTCTACTCCACGCCCAGCCACTCAAACAAAACCCAAGATGGATATGCTTGGTTTTGGTCATATAATGAAAAGCTGGTTTTGTTTGCTGTCAGTTCTTTTGCTTTTTATTAGATTTTCTCAAATCTAATTACACGTTAATACAAAATTTTCTTAAACATATGTCTGTACCATCGATAAAGTGTGTTGCCCTTCTGGTCAACTGCTCCTCTGAACAAACACACCAGTAACTCAAAGGGAATTCTTTTGAACTGTAACTAATTGCAAATTTTTACACTTCAGCCTCTCATGCTTATTTTATGTAAACAGAAATAGTGGAACTCTCCAAAAGCTGTTTCTGTTTTGGGAGTATCTCTCTCCATTTGTCTATGCCAAGTATTTTGAGATGCCTATTGATTCCAGATGGATCCACAGCCCTGATCCCCGGGACCAACAGCCAGAAGATGATTCATCACTTCTGAAAGTTCAGTACAGCACACGCTTACAAGTAAAGGTATACTTTTAATTTGACAGAATTATGCCAACATTTTTTATATTTAATTATGTTAAATGTGCACCAATCATTAGGCTTTGTCTCACATCACTACTACAAATACTCCTTTATTCAGTTACAAATCTTTCCCAAAATATTTAAGAGAAAAAATAAAAAGAAGCAATACTGAGAAACCTAGGCAAAGTTATTTTCTGAACTACAAGAAGCCATTTAAGATATAAAGTAATCCTCAAGTTTTCAGTGTACAAGTAAAAAAAATTGAAAGGCTTTTTTTTTTTTTAATACAAGATAAACTTGCACAAGCATTCAAACAAAAACATTTCAGTATTTATAATAAGTTTGTTCTCACAAATCCCCCACACTTCTAATCAGCACTTTCTTCCTGGCCCACTGCCAGAATATCATCACTGCTGGCAGAAAAAAAGGTCTGTGAAGATCACAGGTTTTTAAGGAAGCAGAACTGGTCACGGACAAGAGCCCACTACCAACAGAAGTCAAGTGCTCAAACCAGCTCCCTCCTTTTACAGCCTTATAGAGGACAGATGCCAGCAGCAGCCATGCTGAATTAATAGAAGAAATAGAGAAACTAAGTTTCTCAGAATATTTAGCATCTGAAGCCTGGACCCCTGAAAACATTTAGTCCTTCAAATGGAAGCATATCACATTTAACTTAGAACTCCATATTACACCAGTTTCAATATCTGCCTGAACTTGCATGAAACACTTAAAAGTTTTAATATCACTTTTGTATTTGAATTTATTCTACCAGGACTGATTTTTTCATTACATATTTAATACAATAAACTTATTTCCAAATATATTATATTTATTCTTAAGCTTCCCATCTAATAGTTCTATGGTTATAATAATAGAACCTAGAGGTAGATGATAATAATAATAGAAACTAGTAGTTCTATTGTGCTCTTCCACAGTTTTCCCCACACTACAAATGCAAGCACAGTGTATTTATTTTGCCAAGGAACCCTCATAACCAAGTGTACATGTATATTTTTACAAACTCAAAACCCTACATTTTTTAAGTGGAAGAATAAGAAAAATGTAGCTTTAACTTTCAAAAATACTAGCTAATACTGCAGAATAGAAGACTCAAATCAGAAAAAAACACGAAGAAAACAATATTCTAAAAAGTGAACCCAGGGGACCACAAAGAGACTGAACCATTGCACTTGCTCCATTTACATTTGAAATAAACAGTTCACAACAATACCAGAGGAACACGGAACACTTTATTAACAGACATCATAACAGGACACAAGGGAAAAGCAGTTCCCTAGAAGCTCAAATATCTTCCATGGATGTGCAAGATCTCAGCAAATTATAAATAAACAAATCTAAAGGACCAGGAAGGGCAAACTAACAGAATATTGTCCTGCCTTTACAACTCTTTCATACTAATACTGATCAAGTACAGAACACAAACCCTTTTCTGTACTTTGCAATCAACTAAAGCTGCTTTTCAGAAAGATGCCTCTTTTAGCCAGAGCTGAGGATGACTCTGGCTTTGTTGAAGTCAAGGATCTCACTGACCTCAAGCAAACTCATGGCTGTGCCATGTCTTTTACACTGGGTCACCAGTTCACAGTGTCCACATTTATTTCACTGCATCTGAATTTTAAAGTTCAGACAAGTCTCAGTCTGGGTGTTTTCAACAACTGTTCAAAACAACAGATCCTCCACAGAGCAGATTCATGTTTGAAGAGCCATGCCTAACTAGGGAGTTAACCACCTTCCAGTAGCAAAGATCATCCTCATGAAGCAACAAAATCCAAGGCAGATGATTTTGTTGCAAACAGGCACCCTCTTGAAAAACAGGTGCCATACAGACACTCCAAATGAGGTCAAGAGCAAACAGGCCTGAGTTAAATTAAGCATTAAACCACTGACTCACCTCAAAAGCATATGAAGGATGTATTTTCTAAAAAATAATCTTTTACTACCCTTGCTCAATCTATAAACATGTGTCAAAAATATTTGTCTTTTGAAGGTGGAATTAGCAGAAGTTGGCACCTGCAGAAAGAGACAGGCACCACCAGCAAACGGATAACAAGCCTTGAATTTTTTTTATGTTACACAACTTTATGGAAAACTTTGTAGCTTGCCAGTTCAGAGAATAGATGAAACAGAAATAAAGCACTACACTGAAGCTAAACTCAGTGTGCCCTTAGGATTCCATCAGAAAGCACAATATAGAAATCCTGTGTGTATTCAAAGAAAATTTGTAAGAGAAAAGTGAAAAGGATTTTCTTTTCAACTACATTAGCTTACTTTGATTTCTCTTCTCTCATGGAGGTATCATTTTAGCTTCCAGCAAAGACTGTGCCACACAACTTGCTCTTCAAAGATACTTCTAACAGACAACATAAATTTCTCTTGTTCCTAACAGCCATAGAGAGGTCTTCTCCTCTGTAATATTCCACAACAGACTGGAATGGTTTGGGTTGGAAGAGACTTTAAATATCATCTGGTTCCAAACCCCAGCCATGCGCAGGGACGCCTTCCACTAGACCAGGTACCTCAAAGCCCCGTCCAACCTGGCCTTGAACACTGCCAGGGAATGGGCATCCACAACTTCTCTGGGCAACTGTGCCAGCGCCTCACCGCCCTCACAGAACAGTATTTTTCCTAATACCTAATCTAAACCTACCCTATCCCAATTTAAAGCCACTACCTCTCGTAACATCAAATGCTTCTATTAACTGCTCCACTGCCCGCAGCCCACCTGCAGCTGGAATCACGGTTTTATCCATGTGTCAGAGTGGAATATGCTCCCTGCTCCAGCTGAGGGGCTGATGATTACACCCACTACCCACACAACGACTCTCTATTTGCATATTTTAAGGAATTCTATTCACCATGTAACTTCATGAGCAGCAAGAGCAGGAATAGTAAGGAGAGGATGTTAACATAATTGCACATGTAAGCAACATATTCTGTGTGCTCCAGCATGCTCAGACTAACCACAAATGCAGTCATACCTGCAATATTCTCCTGCAGCTGTGCAGGAGCCACAAGAGGCTGCACAATCAGCTGGGGGTGGCAGCACTTTATGCACTCATAAAACCCTGTGGTGTTCCAACATAAACTAAAGACAAAATCATAACTGTACCAGGGTATGATTTAAAAGGCAACATTGTTATTATTATTCCTACTGATTAAACAATAACAAAAGTGGCCTGTGATCAATGTTAAGATCAAAGTTTCAAGAGCAAGAATATTCTACTTCCACTGTCCAAACAAAACAACACTGCACCTCTAAAATATGAGTTACTCATGTCCTGTGTGATTTCTCACATGACTACACCAAGAGGAAGACTTACCAATTGCTCTAGAGGGGCTGAAAAAGTCCCTCTAACTTTAGAGGAGTACCTGCAGCACAGATGAGCTAGTTCTTTAAGAATTAATAGACTTCCACTATTTGTAACAGTATCCAGAGAGGCTGCACACAGCCATTCCTTCAGACTCAAAAATCTGTGTTTCCTACTGAATGAAACCACAATATGTAGCATCTGATTTATCAGAACAAGACTCTGGTAAAAATAAGTAGGAGATAATTAGCACACAATGAAATACATATGGAAAAACATTCATGAGGGAAAAGAGAGAAGATTTGTACATACATTCATGTTTTCATACCACGAAGGCGATTAAGATGATACTTAGAGCCTTCTTTACAAAGAAGTATTTTACTTTTTGTGCCCCTCCACTAGTCATGGCCCCCAGGACATACACTACATCCATGCCCAAAGAAGAGACATTCCAAAATATCCCCTAAAGTTCTCCTCATACAGTCTTGTTTTGCATTCTTCAGAAAAAAACATCCCAGAAATAGAATATTTCACCACAAGAAAGGTCTTAACATGGATTCATAAAATACAGAAGAGGAATTAACACATTCCAAGCAAGTCTCTGCTATCAAGTGACCTAGCCATAGCCCTACATACATTGGTTAACAGTGGTATTTTAGAGTCTCCCAATAAGGCTGAAAAAATACTTAAGGCTAAATTATTAAATCTTATTTTAATTCAAGAAATTCATTTTTTCCCCAGACAACAGGGACAGCAAAGAAAACATGATTCCCCAGCTGAGCTGGGAGAGCACGTCCACAGGACACAACGCTGCATGGCTCCCATGTACAGCATGTATTTCCTTCCTGGAATTGAAGAAGGAGAGACATGAGCCCCATCAAAACACCTCCATCAGCTTTGAATAGTCCTGAAAACAATTACGAGGCTGTCAAAGAGGAAACTGCAACTGCTCTGTCCGCCCGCCTACGGAGGGCTGAGGGAGATGGGACCGCACAGGCACTGCCATGTGCTCCACTGGGAGAGCACGGCACATGAGGGGTCAGGGAAAACATGAAGGTTACACACAGCACTGCAAACAGCCCAACAAGGCAGGAGAATCCCAGCAGGACAAGCAATACCATCAAATCCCACGCACACCTGACAGAACAAGGCTGCATCTGAGGGCTGAGGAGTTCAAAGAATCCCACAACGGGTCCCAGTTGGAAGGGACCACAGTGGGTCATCTGGTCCAACCTCCCTGCTCAAGCAGGGTCATCCCAGAGCACATGGCACAGGATTGCATCCAGACACGCTTTAAGGTCTCCAGAAAGGGAGGCTCCACAGCCTCTCTGGACAATCTGTTCCAGTCCATGGTCACCCGCACGGTAAAGAAGTTCTTCCTCATATTCAGGTGGAGCTTCCTGTGCATCAGTTTTGGCCCATTGCCTCATCTCCTGGTGGCTGGCACCACCGAGCACAGCCTGGTCCATCCTCTTGGCAGCTCCCCTTTAGATACTTATACACATTAATGATGTCCGCTCTCAGTCATCCCTGATCGAAGCTGAGCACTGCTCACGAGGCTGTTGCACTGGTATCTGTTCCGAGAGCACTCCTATGGAGCACACCGATGCCCTGCGTGCATACACAGCAACTCCATCTTTCGCTGAAGGCACAAGGAGAGAAAAACCCTCCGAGGTTTCAGCGCTGGGATCCTCCAGCTCTCGTGGCAGCTCGGAGAAGGTGCACGCACCTCTCTGCCCACCCGGGACAGGCCCCCGAGTCCCTCCGGGCATTGGGGCGAGGGGCAGGCAAGGACAGCGGCAGGGAGAGGGACAACCCGCCGGTGCCCGGGGACAGGGCTGGGGCGCAGAGCAGTGACAGGTCAGAGAGGGTCCGCGGGGCACGGCGGCACCTACCGTGTACTCCCGCACTTGGCTGTGGAAGTTCTGCTCCCGGATCGTCACCTCGTCCGCTTCCATCCTTCATAGTACCGCGGCC
>VWZT01004868.1:76198-98502 GCA_013397055.1 Pachycephala philippinensis | reverse complement strand
GGGAAAGTCGGTATTGCCTTACCCTCTTCACCGAGAGGAGAAGTCGAGAGGAGGGAAAGTCGGTGTTGACTTACCTGCTTCACCGAGAGAAGTTGACAGGAGAAGTCAAGAGGAGCGAATGACTTTTTCGTAGCTGGGGACCGTTTTTATAGCTTCCCAAACTTGGAAACTATCCAAAGTGCATCATCCCACTCTTTTTTCTTCCGGCTGACGCCAACCATTTTCATATTTTCCACATTTGGCGTCGCGGCGCCAACGTAAATCCCGTATAATTTCTTAAATATTATAAGAAGGACACATTTCTATGGAAATTGCCTGGACTTCCTTGGGGCCAGATGGGGAGATATTTGGGAAGATATTTATTTGGGAAGACATTCAGATCATTAGGCGTTGCACAGTGGCCTTGTAGGCACTCCGTTGGCTTGGCTTTGGCACCCGTGGTGCCACTCGCAGAGGACAAAGGCAAGAGTTTTGGCTTTGGTGTGCCAGTGGTTGAGGAGCCTCTTTTTGGCATCGCCGGGACCTGCCCAAGCTTCGCAGCGATCCTGGCGGGGATCTCCCCCCAGATTTGTATCTCAGGTTCTCCACCAACAACCCAAAGACATTTTCCAACCTCCTTGTGGGCGTTCCCAAGTATTCCTTCTTATTTTTAGTGATTTTTTGGGATACTTTTTGACTTCCATGGAAGTTTCAGCATCACCTTAATAGGGCTCAGAGACCTTGAGGAGTGACCGTATTATTAAATCTGGAGGTGTCAAACTATTACTATTTAAATCCTGCAACACTTTGCAAACTGAAAACATTAATCAGTGTTTACGATGTGCTTTGGTATGCAAAATTCGGACGAAGCCTCTAAATAAAGTTTGCTCATTATTACGCTTATTTTGTATTCAAATTAGTGCCATAAATTAGGTTAGGATAATGAAATTAGTGAGGGATTTTGCCAAGGTCTGTGGGTGCATCTCCTTTGCACAGCCACAGCTGTCCGTTCCTTTCCCACGTTTCATGGCTCTGTGGAGATTTTTGCCCAATATTGGCGTTTCTGGCACCTGCTCCTGGTGTCCTCAGGCTCAGCTTCCCCATCTTGGCAGTGACACGAGCAGAGCACAGGATTGGAAAACCCTCCAGGGTCATCGAGTCCAAGTTGTGCCTGGTCCCCCTATGGTCGTCCAGACCAATGTCCAGGAATTGATTGGACACTTCCAATCGATGGACACCTCCAACCCTCCCTGGGCAGCCCCTTCCAAAGCCTGACCGTCCTTTCCAGGAGGACTTTTCCCCAAATATCCAACCTGAGCCTCTCCTGGCACAGCTCGAGGCCGTTCTCTCTTGTCCTGTCCCTGTTGCCTGGGATCAGATCCCAAATTCCCCCAGGAAGAGCCCAAAATTCCCCCTGGATCCCCCTTTTCTCCAGGCTGAGCCCCCCCAGCTTCCTCAGGATTTCTCCAGACCCTTCTCCTGCTGCTCCAGCTCCTGTGTCCTGCCCTGTCCAGTTCCTGACCATCTCCAGCTTCCTTGTAGGCCCCTTTCCTATCCTAAACCTTGAATTCTTTCGTGTCCTGAGGCCTAGGAAATGTTGGATAACGAGAGGAATTTGCGGCCTGACTGCGATATTATCATAACAGACGACAGCCGGGTAATTTAGCTAACAGAAAACAAACTCCTGTGATTCCGTTCCAACTCCGGGCTGGCAGCCTCCAGCAGGATGTATTTGCTGGGGAATTATCCATTTAAATGTTCCGCTGGGAACCAATCACAGGGGTGATGCCACAGGAGCTGACAGCACGATGACTCCCCGCAGGGCTGAGGATCCTCCCTAAAGACTAAACCTGTCCCAAACGAGAAGTTGGGCCCCTGATTTTTGCCCAAACTGGACTACATTTTCCAGTTCTTTGTTAAAGAGTGCAGCCTTTTAGGAGAAGGGAAAGTGGGACATGATATAAGAAAAAAATGGCCTTGTTGGAAACAACAAGAGAAACAAGAATTTCAAAATTCACCGTATTTAGATGGATATTGTAACTCACAATTATCATTCACCCCAATAATTAGGCTCAATAATGAACCTAAGAGATATTAGCAAATGCTTCTATCTTAAAAAGGCATTAAATCTTCTTAGTGAGATACTCGGTATCTTTAGTCCTCGAAAGGACATTTCACACGAGCAGCTTTTACATCCAAATGGATGAAAATGTATCCAAAATAATTCTACCAAAACCCACCGGCAGAATTCCATTACTTAACTGACATTTCTGGTTTGTGGTAAATGCAGATCTCATCTCAGCCCATAAAAGAGCATCTTGGGAGCTCAATAAACTGCAGCTCATTTCCAAGTATTCCATCAGCCCAACAATAAAGGTCCCCGGCTTTTGAAGTTTGGGGGATTTCTCTTTTATAGGGTTTATGGGGTTGGGGAGAATCTGGTTTAATCACCTTCTCCAGAGCCCACCATTATTACACGCTATTACACATTATTACTAATTATTTCAGTGCCTGGGAAACTTTGATTTTCTTCCACGGAAGGATAATAATTCCCCGAAGAGCAACTACCCCGGAATAATCCCACATTCCCGTGTCACCTTGCAATCCTCAAGGACACTGGTGCTGTTCCTAACATGCAACGTAACATTTCAAGCACGGCTGGGAGAGCTTGGGAATGGTTTATTACCAATATATTCCTGAAGAAATACCCAGTTCCATGATGGAGCATGACCATCATGTCCAGGTTATGCTGAGAGATGTTCAGGGGCTGCAGCAGCAGGAGAAGGGTCTGGAAAACTCCCAAGAAAGCTAGGGGGGCTCAACCTGGAGAAAAGGGGGATCCAGGGGGAATTTCGGGCTCTTCCTGGGGGCAGCCAGGTGGGATTTGGGATCTGATCCCAGGCAACAGGGACAGGACAAGAGGGAACGGCCTCAAGCTGTGCCAGGAGAGGCTCAGGTTGGATATTTGGGAAAATTCCTCCTGGAAAGGGCGGTCAGGCCTTGGAAGGGGCTGCCCAGGGAGGGTTGGAGGTGTCCATCGATTGGAAGTGTCCAATCACTTCCTGGATGTTGGTCTGGATGACCATAGGGGGATCAGGCACAGCTTGGACTCAATGACCCTGGAGGGTTTTCCAATCCTGTGCTCTGCTCGTGTCACTGCCAAGATGGGGAAGCTGAGCCTGAGGACACCAGGAGCAGGTGCCAGAAACGCCAATATTAGGCAAAAATCTCCACAGAGCCATGAAACGTGGGAAAGGAACGGACAGCTGTGGCTGTGCAAAGGAGATGCACCCACAGACCTTGGCCAGATCCCTCAGGAAATTTCGTTATCCTGGCGAGGGGATCAGGTTGGTGCAGCAGGACAAGGACAGGGAACACACAGAGAGACACCCACACGCCAATAAACCTGCTGCAATGTCTGGTTTAATGAGGAAGAGGAGGTGAGACACAGCACGGGTTACAAATTGCCCACAAGCTGTGGTTTGATCCAGGGTGACTCAGGTAATTTCTGGGGTTGCTTCTCCTGTGGTGATACCCAGCCCTGATCACACGGCGCAGCAGCAGAGCAGGGACTGGGGTGCTCCAGAACCCTTTTTATCCATCAGTAACCATGGAAAGAGCTAGAAAACGGATCTAAAGTGGATCTCATACCAGATCCTTGACATTGCCACAGTCACAGAAGCACAGAATGGTTCGGGTGGGAAGGGATTTTAAAGATGATCCAGTTCCACCCCTGCCATGGGCAGGGAACCTTCCACTATCCCAGGTTGCTCCAAGCCCTGACCTTGGACATTTCCAGGGATGGGGCAGCCACAGCTTCTCTGGGCAACCCATGCCAGGGCCTCACAGGAAAGAATTTCCCCCTAATCTCTACCTAAGATCTAATCTAAACCTACCGCCAGTGGAAAGCCACAAAGATCCCTACAATCTCCCAAGAAATCAGGAACAGCCCATAGCTTTGAGAACAGAGTGCTTGGAAAGAGAGGAAAGCTTCAGAGAAAGAAAATCAGGAAGGGAAGGAGAAGGATGGAAATGGATTTTTGAGGTGCTCAAAGATCCAACGATGTTTTTAATGTTCGACTCTCCCTAAACGCCGTGAGCCGGAGCTCAGCCGTGGATCCGCGTCCTGCTGGTCACTCTCTCCCAGCGGTCACTCCTTGGCTTTAGCAGCAGGGTCTGCAGCTCCCAACTGGGTACCCCCGGCCCCACCTGACCCCGCCATAAACTTGGGAAGCTCCAGGGGTTCGGGCAGCACCAAAACCACCGCCAACACTGGCTCCGACACCGGCTCCGACTCCGGCTCCGACTTCGGGGACTCCCGCGGATCCCACGACACTCTGCTGTGGGAAGGTGCTGAGGATGGGCCCGGGGAAGGTGACCACCACGGGGGGAGGGTAAATGACCACCGTGGAGTCGGGGCACTGCCGGACACAGGGCTCGTTGCAGGAGTCAGCCACGGGCTGGGGCACGGCCACGCTGCAGGGGGAAGCGCTGCCGTCGGTGCAAGGGCTCAGGGAGTGGACCATGGCTCAGGGGTGGGGATCTGCGGGGCAAGGGAAGAGCAGGAAAATAAAACATGAATTCGTATCAGTTTCATAATCAAACATGAGAATAAAAGGCTGTGAAGAGGCTCAAGGGGCAGGGAGGATTCTCACAGCTCAGCACCCAAAATACGTCCCTAAATCGTGTCTTGGACACAAGGGGAAAGAGTTTTCATGGAATATTAATTAGATCTCACCCAAATCTGCATTTCCCAGTGGCTGAACAGTCACAAATGGATTCATTTACACAATCCCAGAGTCACTGAGGTTGGAAAAGCCCTCCAAGATCACCGAGTCCAATCAGTGATCAATCCCCACCTTCTCAACCAGACCAGAGCACCAAGTGCCACATCCAGTGGTTTCCACCGGGAGAATGTCAGACTGATCCCAAAACCACACTCAAAGGCTTGGTTAGAGAAGGAATACAGGAGTTTAGGAGTTCAGGAGTTTGGGAATTAAGGAATTCACTTACCTACAGCACAAGAGAAGTGAGACAAGAGAAATGATGGTGCGAGATGTGAGGTCGAGCGCTTTTATACCCGTGCCCAGAGTGCCCAGCACATGAACCACCCACGTGCAGAACTTCCTAATCAATTACTAACCACGATTCTTTCAAGATCCAGCTTCATTAGTGGATGTCAATTGTTTTAGATAAGTCACTCTTGCTAATTACTGCTTTGTCCTTCTGTCCCGATGACCTGTCCTTTACTGCCTTCCCCACTCTGCAATTTCAGCTTTATGGAGAGGGGATTCTTTGTCCCTGCATCTCAAAGGCCAAACGTTTATGGGGTTTAGGCTTGATCTTCTCCATGGATGGACTCATTCCTGAGCAGGGGGGAACCAGCCACTTTTCTGGATAAAAATATCCTCGACTCAGCCCAGGAAGAGCTGAAAAAGTGAGGGATAAACCAGGATTCTGGGTTCTTGGATGAAATCTTTGATGGAAGAGGGATAATCTGTGTTCCGGGTTCTTCAGACTAATACAAAGTCTGATCAAAGCTCTGGCACACTGTAAAAATCCTGAATTTTATAGTTACAGACCCAAATAAGTCAGGACACCTCTTTCAACCCGACACCAAGCACGTGATTCCTTTACACAATAAAAATACACAATATTCCTTTTAACAATAGAACAGAAAGAAGGGCAAGACCACATTTTATATCACATTAAATAACCTGTATTTTTGAAACCATAAATCATGACTGGATTTGGGGAATGTCAAAAAAGGCCATAAACAGGGTGTGACCAAGGCAAGACCTTGTCAGGAATTTTTTCCAGGGAGTCGCTTCTCCAATCCAAGGGCACCCAAAGCCATTGAAACAACAACTCACGTTGGGAACAACGAGTGGGAGACGCCTCTGGAATCCCAGCTGCTGGTTGGGGTTATCATCCTGCCAAACCTGAGGAGGAGGCTCTGGCACAGCCAGGAGTGGAGTCAGGGATGCCAAGGATGGCACCGGTGTGAGCTGGACGGGCACTCCCATCACCACCAGCAGCTGCTCCGTTCTGATTCCATTTGGTTTAAAAACAAAAATATTTCCCTACTTCTGCTCTCTTTTGTCAAACCTCACCTCAAAGCCTTCCCCCTTGGGTTGGAAGGGACTTCCAAGACCATCCCATTCCACCTTCCACTATCCCAGGTTTCTCCAAACCCCGTCCAACCTTGGACACTTCCAGGGGTGGGACACCACAACTGATAATGGAAGATAACCATGGGAATTGCAACATCCGCCTTCACCTCAGCTTAGGTTGGCCAGCGATTTATCCCCAAAGTCAAAAACGTTGGAATTAACACCTAATTACTGGTTTTAGCCAGCTAAAGATAAAACTATATGTTAAATCTTAGAGATTTATTAATAATTAAAAATGAAGATCTTTAGTCCAGCATAGGAGGAATCCACGGTGCTGGGATTTGTTCCCTCTGCTCAGGGTTCCTGTCACTGCAGGGTGGATTTCTGTGAACATGAACATTAACCCTGACAAGAGCCATGTCAAAGCTTTCTGGAGGTGTTTCCAAACACATCATAAAAGCTCATTAGTGCCCTGATGTTGTCACCGTATCGTTGTTAACAGGAGTTTTAACAGCTCAGACACGACCAGGAAACAAAAGTGATGAATCAGCAGGTGAGGCACGGCCAAAACTCAGCACCTGAGCAAGGAACACAACAGAGCAGTGTCAGCTCAATTTACCAGCTCAAACGGGCTAAAGGATCAAATCCTAGCTCCTCTAAAAGTAAAGGTGAAAAGTACAAAAATCACCGGCTTTGTAAGGATAAAATTGGAAGGATCGAGCAAGAGCTGGGCCCAGGAGGAGGGAGATCCCTGAGGACACCAGCGTGGGTGAAGTGTTCAAAAAAGAGGGGAACGGGGATCCAATCCACCCCTGAGACCAATGAAACACCAAAAACAGAATCCCAGGATCCCTGAGGTTGGAAAAGAGCCCCAAGGTCATCGAGTCCAAGCTGTGCCCGATCCCCCTGTGGTCACCCAGACCAACGTCCAGTCCTTCCTGTGACACCTCCAGGGATGGCCACTCCAAACCTCCCTGGGCAGCCCCTTCCAAGGCCTGGCCGCCCTTTCCAGGAGGGATTTTCCCAAATATCCACCCTGAGCCTCCCCTGGCACAGCCTGAGGCCATTCCCTCTCGGTCAGTGGGAGCAGAGCTCCAACCTCCTGTCAGGAGATTGGAGAGACAATTCCACCTCCCACATGCCCATGGAAAGGGGTGGAATGAGATCTTCGTTAAAGTCCTTCCCACCCAAACCATTCCACGATTCCCTGATAATTCTATTCCCCTTTCCAAAATAGAAATATGCAATATATTTAATACATGCATAAAATCACAGCTAAACCACCACATCCAGCTGGGCTTTTTTTTTAAAGGGATGCTCTGAGCTGTAAAAGAGGGGAAAAAGACCTTTATGAGAGCCTGTTCTCACCCCAAAACTCAGCTTTGCTCTGCTGATAAATGAAGACATTTTAGTGACAAATGAAGACACTCTGGTGATAAATTAAGGCACTGCTGATTAATGAAGACGCTCCTGAGGTGCTGAGCTGGCTCAGCCCGGTGTTTACCCGCTCATAAAGCAGGAGCAGCGCTGACAGGACATTAAACAACACCTTCATAACCGGACCTCGTAAAACCCTCACAAATGCTCATTAAGGCCTGACACGAGCCAAGCTGTCCCGGCTCGGCCCCATTACCAACAACGCCAGCACAGAGCCAATTTCAGCGCCGCGTCTCAGCAGCACATCAAAGGCTGCTAATTACCCCGATGACATCAGGCGTCGGCAGCAGGATCCCTTCCGAGGGCCTGGCACAAGGCACGGGGACAGAGACGAGCTCTGGGTGCAAAGCAGAGCTCTTGGGATGATCCCAGAGCTGTTGGGATTATCGTAGGGTGGGACGATGGGGTCACGAGGAAAGAATTCCCCGTCCTGTTACTGCTGGGGTGAAACGTTTTGCAGGGGCAGGTGGTGATGGGATAATGAGGAATGGGTTCAGATCGACAGAGAGGAAGCTCAGGTGGGATATTGGGAAAAGGAATTCCTCCCCGTGAGGGTGGGGAGGCCCTGGCACAGGTTATTCCATGGATTCTGCATCCTTGGAAGTGTCCAAGGCCAGGCTGGATGCAGCTTGGAGCAAAATCAGGGAATGACTCTTAGGAAGTTTGAGGAGCACAGCCACACAAGGAGCAGCTCAGTGCCGGCTTTGGGTGCATCTCTCCCAATCCTGCTCTCCAAAGCTTCATTCTCCATGTCCCAGCTGCCTTTCTGCAGGAAAAACAGAGTGAGAACCATCAATTCCTGCTCCCCCAGCGCTGCTTCCCGATTGTCACTCAACAAAAGGAGATTTAGGAGGAGAGGGATGGATTTCTTTAGGTGCCTAACGAGGTCAAGGGGATAAAAGGCGGCTTTTCCTTCTCCCCGTAAAGTTTTAAAATGGAAAGAACCCGCAGGGTGTGAGGTGTTTTTCACGGGATTTGGGGATAGCAACACGTTAATGAGCCCAAGTGAGTAAAATAATTACAGCCAGTGAAAAAGTTGCACATGAACAAATCCCCTCCTGTGGTTTATTAGGATTTGATACTCGGTGGCTCAGGTTTTCCATGAAGTCTGAAGGACTATAAAAACTCCATATAAAACCCCCCATTTCCAGGCTTTCCATCCAGTCCTTACTCTCCACCGTGAGCTCGGTAAGTTGTTTCCCTGTTTCTATTCCTAAGAAAATACCATTTTGTCGGGACTTGGAACTGGAATGTGAATCCTGCAGGAACAGCCTGACACTGGGAATTGAGAGGGTTGTTCTTTTAAAGGTTCTTTCCTGGGTTTGTTGCTATTTTTTTTTTAAGGCAGAGACAGATGAAGGGGTTTAAAGTTGAGCCTGAGATTCACAGAACCTCGCCCAATTTGGGGTGTGAAGCTCCTCCATCTTCTTCTTTGATCCGTATCTTTTATTTGCTTCATTAGAATTGAATTTTGCATTTCTCCTTTATTACAGACCACGCATTTTAGTAGTTCAGGTAATAATTACCCAGGTTTGGATCGGTCTTTGCCACGCTGGGAATGTTGGGAATGTTCAGCCTGTGGAGATCTCAGAGCCCCTCCCAGGATCTGCAGGGGCTCCGGGGAAGCTGGAGAGGGAATTTTCCTCAGGAACTGCAGGGACAGGACACGGGGAATGGGGTCAGAGTGACAGAGGGGGAATTTGGGTGGTATTTTGGGAAGGAATTGTTCCCTGTGAGGGTGGGGAGGCCCTGGCACAGGTTATTCCATGGATTCCCCATCCCTGGAAGCCTCCAAGGCCAGGTTGGATGGGGCTCGGAGCAACCTGGGACAGGGGGAAATGTCCCTGCCGTGGGATTTGGGATGAGGGGAGGGATCCTGGACATCTGCAGCAGCAACTGCCACCCAAACTTTGGGGTACAAGAGCAATTCCTTCCTTTGCTTCTCCTACTGCCAGCAGAAAGAAATCCCAGTGTCAGGTGAGGCACCTGGAAAGGAAATAAATGAGAGTCCTGGTTATAAAGAACTGAGAACCTCAGCAGTGATCCCAGACAGAAACACAGCTCCCTTCACAGCTGTGCCTGAAATTCCCCCTTTTTCCAAGGGTTTCACCTCCCTGCTCCCCTGAACAGCTGGAGCCATGGGAGAGATTTTTAGGGAAAAGCAAGGCTTTGGATGGAGAGCTGAGGGCTGAGAGCCAGAGCTCTGATTCCAGTGCCAGAGCCCAGCAGGGAATTCTGTCCCACTTGGACACGAAAAGAACCACGCAGACCCCTTGTCAAGAGAGAAGCAGAAAAAAAAGGGGTCAGCTTTTATTATATATGTTCTTAGAAACTACTGTGGATTGGAGGGAGAAATCACCACCCCCCAATCACACTGGTCAAAGGAAAAATCCATCAAACGTCTCCGCCTGGGAGAAATGGAATGCAAACAATAAAACACGGTTAGCAAAACATGGCTATGTTTACAGAAAGTGCGTGAGAAACTCTTACAGAAAATGAAAACATCGAAGAACTGCAAAACTCAGGGCAACAGAATTCCTTCACCTCCCTTCCCTGTTCTGTTTTCCAGGATCCTCCAGAGCCATGTCCTACTACGGGTACCAGTACAAGCAGCAGTGCTACATTCCCAGCGGGATGAAATGCCCCGTGCCCTCCTTCCCCCAGCAGTGCCACAACCCCGGGGCGGTGGTCACCTGCAGCTCCTGCTCCCCCTGTGCCCCCGCGGGGACCAAAGTTTGCACCGTGAGGAAAACCCTGGCCAGCCCCTGCCGGCCGGGCTGCGTGGAGACCCACGTGGTGGAAGGCCACCACCACCACTCCTCCTCATCCTGCAGCAGCTCCAGGTGCCTGGAGCCCTGCTCCGTGCCCTTCCCGCAGCCCCTGGCGCAGGGCAGGGAGCTGTGCGTGCCCCGCTGCGGGCAGCCCGTGCTCAGGAGGTGTCCCCAGGCGTGTGCCCCGGCCCCCGTGTGCCAGGACAGCTCCTGCCCCTACTCCTACCAGTGGTCCAACAGTTACCAGTACAAATGCGGGCAGTAAAACCTCGCCGGGGGTACCCAAAACACAGCCAGGGCGTGAAGAACATCCAGCACGGAGGGGCAGCTCCCAGGAACACAGCGCTTCTCCTGCTGAAACCACTCCCGAGCACGTTTGGGAACCTTCTGGCACCTTTAGGAAAGTTCCGGCACCTTTAGGATCCTTCTGGCACCTTTAGGAACCGTCTGGCACCTTTAGGAACCGTCTGGCACCTTTAGGATCCTTCTGGCACCTTTAGGAACCATCCAACACCTTTAGGAACCTTCCAGCACATTTAGGATCCTTCCAGCACCTTTAGGATCCTTCTGGCACCTTTAGGAACCGTCTGGCACCTTTAGGAACCATCCAACACCTTTAGGAACCTTCCAGCACATTTAGGATCCTTCCAGCACCTTTAGGAACCTTCTGGCACCTTTAGGATCCTTCCAGCACCTTTAGGAACCATCTGGCACCTTTAGGAACCTTCTGGCACCTTTAGGAACCTTCTGGCACCTTTAGGAACCTTCTGACACCTTTAGGATCCTTCCGGCACTTTTAGGAACCATCTGGCACCTTTAGGATCCTTCTGGCACATTTAGAAAATCTTCTGACACCTTTAGGAACCACCCGGCACCTTTAGGAACCAAAGGGCACCCAGCCCTTATTTAATCCTCTCTGTGCACTCTCTCCATTAGATTTTTGGGTCTCGTGTATTAGATTTTTGGGGTCTCGTAGCTTCTTATCTTCTTCTCTTATCTCCTCTGGGCTCGGCTCTCCGTGGCACAAGGAGATTCCCGTGGCTGTGTGAAGGAGATGTGAGTCCGGCCGCTCATGTGGATGACACCGCCTCGAGGTGGCCTCAGTGCCACCAAAAACCTCCTCGTGCCCGTTCTGCTAAAAATAAACATTTTTTTCTGCTTCCAGCTCTGTTCCAGAGGGAATTTGTAAAGAAATCGGGGGGTTTTTTGACCGGGGGGTGGTGGAGTCGCATCCCTGGAGGTGTCTAAGGAAGGCTGGGATGTGGCACTCGGTGCCAGGAGGGGATTGGGCTGATGGTCTGGGAGCTTTTCCTGCCTCCTTTTCCTCCTAGATTTTAATTCTATACGAAACTAACAGAAATAAGACCAAAAACACGGAAAATGATGAAAAGCGGAGTTTAACTTTCAAGTCAAGGTGTCCCCATGTCAAGCAATTCACTCTCAAAGTGAATTTAAGGATTTACTCCTTAAATAGAATAATAAAAACGCCTTAAATAGAATAAATATTTATTTATTTAACTAAATATTNTGCATCAAACTACTTCTTTTCTAATTTGGTTTTTTTCCTCCATCCCTTTTCACTCTTTTCAGAGCTGAAAATCCCCGTTTTACATCAATAAAGAAAAATAAGCTCTGATCCCACCTGGGCTGGTAAAAACTACCCCGATCCCCAGAGTGCACCTTAAATAAACTCAGGAAAAAGCCAGAGCAGCTCCGGGATGACAAAAACAGGGAAAAACCACTCCGATCCCCAGAGTGCACCTTAAATAAACTCAGGAAAAAGCCAGAGCAGCTCTGGGATGACAAAAACAGGGAATCAGTGAGTGCCAGGGGTTGGAATTGTCAGGGCAGAGCAGGACAAAAAAAAAAAAAAAAAAAAGGATGTGAAGGACCCTGTCCGCCAGAATCCCAATCGAATTTCCCCTAAATCGTTCCGTGTGCATTCGGAAACCGCACCCGGGGAATTCCTTGTGCTCCATCGTGTGGCCAAAGGATTCAGGGAGCACCAGGGAGCCCCAGGATGGAGGTGTGACCTCACCTGTGCCAAACCCACACCAGGATCCAGGTGTGACCTCACCTGTGCCAAACCCTCACCAGCAGAGGGACCCCAGGATGGAGGTGTGACCTCACCTGTGCCAAACCCACACCAGGGAGCCCCAGGATCAAGGTGTGACCTCACCTGTGCCAAACCCACACCAGCAGAGGCACGGGATCGATGTCACTTAACTGTCACAATTCTGTCACTGAACGCTGAATTTACCCCCGGCGATGTCACGGGAGGTCTCTCAGAGAAGTTTTGGCTGCCCCATCCCTGGGAGTGTCCAAAGCCGGGGTTTGGAGCAGCCTGGGGCTGTGGAAGGTGTTGGGATGAGATCATCCCGAAGGTCCCCTCCCATCCGAACCCTTCCACGGTCTCAGAGCCCCATCCTGTGGCTGTGAGGGTGCAGAGCCGCTGGAATTGTGTCCCGACTCATTCCCGGTGCGGCTGGAGGCGTTTGGAAGGAGATGCTTGTAATTAACTGCTGCATAACAAGCTCAGCTGATTGCCAGCCCAGATCCCGCCCAGGGAGGAGCCGGACAGACAGAGGGACAAACAGGCTGTGGAAGGTTCTCCAGGGCCCTCAACCTGTCACTCGTATCCCCTAGGAGACACAAATTCCACCCACATTTCTGCCAGGTTTTGTCCTTCCCGTGGAAAGGAGAATCCGAGGTGCTGCCCACGGGGATTTGGGGAGTTTAGGCCGGCTGTGGGTGGGGAAGGTGGAGCAGGACCAGCACTCCTGGCTGTTGAAATCCCAAATTTCCACACCACTGATGCTGCTGTGATAAAGGGATGGAGCAGGGAGAGGTGAAAAAGCAGCTCCATGGTCCCTGGGGCTCCTCGGGGGTGGTTCTTGCCAGTGACCGAGCGAAGGGATGGAGAAATGAGGCAGCACTCCAAGGAAAGGAGGGATAAACCTGGTTTATTTACACTGGGAGAGGCTGGAAAGGACCACAGAGGGTCACTGCTGAGTTTATCCAGGACTCTCCATCAGTTTATTCCTGCACCTGCCTGTATTTTCCTGTTCACATCCTGTGGGAACTCTCCCAGCAGCTGGAGGCTTGGAAAGGAGAAAATCCTCTCAGAAAAAAATCAAATCTTTTCACCGCAGGAGGAGCTGAGATTTGCTGTTTTCTGAGGAGTCAATCCTCCTGCTCCATCCCAGCTTCCCCGAGCTCTCTCTGGGTGGTGCTGATGGGATGAGGCTGAGGAGGGAGGAGGGTTGACCTCACCCAGCTGTGCTGCAGGTGCAGTTCCAGGAGGAGAATCTGGGGGGGACCCTGTCCCCGAAATGTGAATCCTGAGGAATCATGGAATGGTTTGGGTGGGAAGGGGCTTAAAGTTCATCCCATTCCATCCCCACCATGGGCAGGGACACCTTCCACCATCCCTGGAGCATCCCAGGTTTCTCCAAGCCCCATCCAACCTGGCCTGGGACACTTCCAGGGATTTGGTAGCCAAAACTTCTCTGGACCACCTGTGCCAGGGCCTCCCCACCCTCACAGCCAAGGATTCCTTCCCAATATCCCATCTAAACCTTCCCTCTGTCCGTTCGAAGCCATTTCCCCTTGTCCTGTCACTCCAGGCCCTTGTAAACAGGATAAGGAGAATTTCAGTGCCTCCACCCCACACAAAACATCACATTTCAGATGTGTCCTACAAAACAAATCCTGGTTTTCCTATTCTCTGCTGGAATCCTCATGGAAGTAACCAAAAATCAGCTGTTGGTGAGGGGGAAATGTTCCAACATCCTAAAAAATCACAGTGCCCCAGAGCCATGAGGCTTCTCCCCGCTCCAGAGCTGGCAGCTGAAAATTGGGGTTGGTTTTGGTGGTGCCAGGGGATGGGGGCACTGGAGAGGATCCCCTGTGCTGGTGACATTCCTTCCTCCAACTGTCCTCAGAGCAGCTAACCCCGATTTAGGCCAAAAACCTCGTGAAGCCTTTGGGGAGTTCCCAGGCAGAAATAAATTAACAGTCGGATATGACTCGTGAGGATAATGAATGGAGCAATTAAGACTTTCCATTTGATGACTGTAATTTTCTGAACAACAAGGGGAGGAAGCTGCCTCAGTGTCACAGGGGAAACAAAACTGGGCAGATGACCCAGTAAAGAGCTGGGTGGATCCTCAAAAATAGGAAGCAATGCAGTTGAACTGGCCAGGGCACGAGCAGCTCCCTCTTCCCGAGGATTTGGTCCTGCCCCGTCCCCACGGATCCCTGCTGGATGCTGGAATGGGGTTGGCAGTGACGCAGTCAGGGTGACAACGTCGGGGTCACAATGACAGGTTTGGCCAACGAGACCTCCTGGCATCCCAGAAATGCTTCAGTTCCGTGGTGGAGAGGAGAGAGAATGGAAAAATGCCCAGGAGGTGCTCTGGGAAACTCCTGCGTGTGCAGATAAAAGGTTTGGAGCAAAGTGGGATAAAATAAAAATCGCTCTGATATTTAGAGCTGCAGGGAGTGACCCGAGACAAAACCACAAGGATTTATTTCCCTCCCTTTATGGTGGATGCTGTTCCCTCTGGGGACACCTTGACATGTTGAAATTACGGGACCTCAGAATGGTTTGGGTTAGAAAGAACCCCAAAAATCACCTTCTCCCACCCCCTGCCATGGGCAGGGACCCCTTCCCCTCACCCAGGGTACTGAGAAACAGAAAAATTCCCTCCTGGGAGGGGATCCTGCAGTGCAAACAACCTGGGAAAAAAATGCCTGGCTCTCCTCAATGCTGCCCCAGCCCAGGAACAGCTCCATTAAAACCAAAAATATTCCTTCCACTGTTGAAAATCATAGATTTTTTTCCCAACGAGATCCCAAAAAGAGTTAGAAAAGACAGAGTTCCCGTTAGTATCAGAAAAATGCTTGGAAATCCAATGAATAAACATTCCACCCCATTACAGCGGGTTGGGCAGTGGCAGCTGAGAGCATCCTGTCACCTGTCCCATCCCTAAATCTGTGGAGGTGCCTGAGCCACCCCTGAGCTGGACAAATTGGTCATCTCCAGCTGAGTGTCCATCATTCCCTGGCAAACCACATGTTCCTTTATCAGCACAGGAAGTTTGGCTCTGAGGTGGCATTTTGGTCACCCCACAGGACTCCGGGGTGGGCGTGTGTTGCCCTGAGTTTTGCAGTTCTTCGATGTTTTCATTTTCTGTAAGAGTTTCTCACGCACTTTCTGTAAACACAGCCATGTTTTGCTAACTGTGTTTTATTGTTTGCATTCCATTTCTGCCAGACTGAGACGTTTGATGGATTTTTCCTTTGACCAGTGTGATTGAGGGGTGGTGATTTCTCCCTCCAATCCACAGCAGTTTCTAAAAACGTATATAATAAAGGCTCGGGGTCATCTGACCCCTCTTTTTCTGCTTCTCTCTCGACAAGGTGTCTGCCTGGTTCTTTTCGTGTCCAAGTGCGACTGGTGTGGGACCCTCCCGTGGCTCATTCCCTGTCTGGGAGCAGAAGGAAATGATCTTTTCCCACCTGAGGAGGTGGTGGACGGTGGTCTCGGGGCTCTCTCTGGTCACCCTCCCAGGTGGGAAGCCCAACACCAGGGGTGATTTTGTTGCTGTCGCCTGAGGACGGGTAGAAAAAAAGACGCAGAGTTCAGGCTCGAGAATATAGAGAGAGCTTTAATAATAAAAGTAAGGTCTTTATATGTTAGTGCGTAAGAAGTGCATTAAGTGGCATAAGACAATTGGTCCTCTGGCCATCCACTCCTTGGGGTGATCGGCCAAATTCTGAACCAGCCGTTTCTAAATATTTTCTAGCTAAACCATTACAATCCTTGGCAAACAACTCAAAGGTGTAGAAGTTTACAAAACTGTAACATCATTTTAAATAATTCGCATGGGAAAGAGAGAGCTCTCACAAAATGCTGAGAGAGCTGGAGGATCTCTTCTGCCAATGCTTTCCCAGTGTCCATTTAATTTGACTGGAGCTGGAATGACACAATCAAAATGGGCCCGAAATTGGTGTGGAGGAAGGAAGTGGCCCCAATCTTTGCTGCCGTTGCCAAACCCTCCTCAGTGATGAGGTTGTGGGTGTGATAAGGGATCTGCACCTCTTGCTCAATCTTGACTTCTCCTCCTCTTTGTTTCCTCTGCTGTCAGCGTCTGCCTCGGTCAGACTCGGCTCCAGCTCCTGGTTTGCCAGAAAGGTTCAGATTTAATTTCCTTTCAAATTGTTCTTCCACTTTTTCAGACATTTCAGTTGTCTAAAAGTGATTGTTTCTGCCTGACCACATTGGGACACCTTCCACAGACCAGCCTGGCCTTGGACACTTCCAGGGACTGGGAATCCATGGAATAACCTGGGCCAGGGCCTCCCCACCCTCACAGGGAACAATTCCTGCCCAATATCCAACCTCAATTTCCCCTCTGTCAGTTTTACTCCTTTCCCCCTTGTCCTGTCCCTGCATTTCCCAAGGAAAATTCCCTCTCCAGCTTCCCTGGATCCTGGAAGGGGCTCTGAGGTCTCCACACAACCTTCTCTCCTCCAGGCTGCACATTCCCAGCTCTCCCAGCCTGTCTCCAGAGGGAAGAGGCTCCAATCCTATTTATCACCTTCCTGATCCCCCCACCCAAACACCAAAAACCAAGCTTTGCCAGGAATTAAACGGGGGCAGCTGGAAATATTTTGATCTCCATTCCTCTGGGATTTAAAGCCAGGCCAGGTTGTGTTAAGCTGAGCTTTGCTTTGGGTCATCTCAGAGTGCTGGGCAGGCCCAGGTCATCCCATTTCCCAGCTCCCAAATTCCCAGTGAAGCACCAAGGATTTCCCAACGAGCCTTGGAAGAATGAAGAACCAGGATAGGGGAAAGAAAAAAAGGAAACAGGGGTGTGGCCGTGGCTTAAATGTCTGTGGCAAAGTGCAGGGGCCAAATAAAAGTGAAATTAGGGAAGGGAGGCACAGCTGGACAATCGACTGTTCCACTGCCAAAAACCACTGGCAATTAATTGTTGGGGAAAGTTGCCCTGGTTGGGGTACAGAAACCTCATCGTCTGTGTCGAAATTCCTTGGCAGGGAGATACAAATCACAGCGGGTGTTGAAATCAGGAGAAATGCTCGCGGGATTCAGGGGGAATGCACCCAGAAATCAGGGGAAACGTTCCCAGAAATCAGGCGAAATACACCCAGGAAATCAGGAGAAATACACCCAGGAAATCAGGACAAATACAGGCTGGAAATCAGGAGAAATACACCCAGAAATCAGGAGAAAAACTCCCAGAAATCAGGGGAAATGTTCCCAGAAATCAGGAGAAATACGTCCAGAAATCAGGACAAATACACCCTGGAAATCAGGAGAAATACGCCCAGAAATCAGGAGAAAAACTCCCAGAAATCAGGGGAAATGTTCCCAGTAATCAGGATAAATGCACCCAGAAATCAGGAGAAATTTTCCCAGAAACCAGGACAAATATACCCAGAAATCAGGAGAAATACTCCCAAAATAATTAGAAATTACTCCCAGAAAGAGCCCTGGCCATGATCCCAGATCAATAATAATTTAATATCAAAATAAAGACAAAAGGACGATTTTGGCACTGAGGAGAGCAAAGGATTGAAACTTTAATCCCCAAAGCAGAAGCAGAACCCAAGGGGTGGAGGCACAAACACTTCCAGATTAAAAATAATCCTTCACTTCCAGTTCCTGCTCCCGTGTGACACTGGGGCTTGATCAGGAGCTGTGCCTGGCATGGAAAAATGGGCACTGAGGACTGAGACTGGCACTAAAGCTCAGCCTAGTTAACGTGAGCCTTTGGCTTTGCTGGGAAATTTCAGGAATATCATCCCAGGACTGATTCTGCAGTCCCTTCCCAGCTAAATTCCCTCCTCCAGCCCCTCAATGTGTCCTTGCAGTGAGATCTGTGCCCACGTTTGGCCACGATGGGATCCAGGTGCCCTTCACCAGTCACTGAGAGCCACCAAACCAAGATTTGTCATTCCTCTGAATGGGGAATGGACCTGAAACCCCAGGATTCATCTTTTCCACCAAACCAAGATTTGTCATTCCCCACATGGACCCGAAATCCCAGGATTCATCTTTTCCACCAAACCGAGCTTTGTCATACCCCACATGAACCCAAAACCCCAGGATTCATCTTTTCTGTGCCAGAACGTGCTGGAGGCTCTGACAGCTGCATCCTGAGCGCCCTTGATCCCAGGAGCAGTGGCCACGATGGCATCAAGGTGCCCCTCACCAGTCACTGAGAGCCACCAAACCAAGATTTGTCATTCCTCTGAATGGGGAATGGATCTGAAACCCCAGGATTCATCTTTTCCACCAAACCGAGCTTTGTCACTCCCTGCATGGACCCGAAACCCCAGGATTCATTTTTTCCACCAAACCGAGCTTTGTCATACCCCACATGAACCCAAAACCCCAGGATTCATCTTTTCCACCAAACCGAGCTTTGTCACTCCCTGCATGGACCCGAAACCCCAGGATTCATTTTTTCCACCAAACCGAGCTTTGTCATACCCCACATGAACCCAAAACCCCAGGATTCATCTTTTCTGTGCCAGAACGTGCTGGAGGCTCTGACAGCTGCATCCTGAGCGCCCTTGATCCCAGGAGCAGTGGCCACGATGGCATCAAGGTGCCCCTCACCAGTCACTGAGAGCCACCAAACCAAGATTTGTCATTCCCCGCATGGACCCGAAACCCCAGGATCCATCTTTTCCACCAAACTGAGCTTTGTCATTCCCCGCAAGAACCCAAAATCTCACGATTCATCTTTTCTGTGCCAGAACGTGCTGAAGGCTTGACAGCTGCATCCTGAGTGCCCTCAATCCCAGAGCAGAGATAAACAAGGTGTTCCAGATATGCAAAGCACGTGCTGCAACCGCAGCCCTTCATTTGCTTTTCAGACAAACACGGAATCTCTCCACGTCTCCCGTCCCTGCCCTACTTTCCTCCCCGTCCAGACACCCCGTGGAGGGGCTTGGACACCCCCTGTGTGGTCTCAGCTGGGTGTTTCCGAATTTAAACGTCACCTTGGTGTTGTGGGAAATACAGCAGCAAATTTTGGGAAAGGCCGGGCGGGCGAGGTGGAGGTGATTTTTTATTTTATTTAACTTTTTTGCTCTGTTTATTTATTTTTTTGAAATTTTTTGTGGGTATTTGGCTCCAGGCACTCGGCTGCTCATCCTCCAAAAGCCAGGTGTGAGCACCTGGTGCAGAATCACTCGGGAGTGACGTGGATAAGAGACTTCCAAAAGTTTAATAATAAAAAATGTTAATAAAATTTTGAGGCTTTTTGTAACAAAACCCCGCAGGTATCCCACAAAACCCCATTCAGATGAGAGCCTTCAACACAGCCCTGCGTGCTGGGGAGGGGGTCCCTTGTCCTGTGCCTCCCCAAATCTCCCCCCAGGTTCAGTGGTGGGGTTTGGGGAGGATGAGATAAAGTTGAGAGAAGGATGAACAGCTCCAGGGCAGGAATTGGGCAGGAAGGTGGCACTTGGGTGGCGCAGCCTCTGGCTCTGAAATAATAAAATAATAAATCAGGTTCTCGTTGCCTCAATCAGCTCCATCTGAGTGAAAGATCCTCCCAACTCTGGCACTTTGGAGCTTGCCTGGAGCTGGAGAGTTCTGCTGGAGGAACTTCCTGCTGCTCCTTGGAACGAGTCCAGTTTGGCAGAAGAAAGGCAGGAAAAGTGGGAGCAAACTCTATCCAGAGTGGATTCCCTTGCAGTTAAGTGATGAGGGCCTCACCACCCTCATAGGGAAAAATTTCTTCCCCATATCCAACCAAAATTTCCCCTCTTTCAGTTTTAACCCATTCCCCCTTTTCCTGTCACTCCAGACCCTTGGAAAAAGCCTCTCCCCACATTCCTTGTAGCCCCTTCAGGTCCTGGAAGGCCACAATGAGCTCACCCCAAAGCTTCTCACCCGGGCTGAACAATCCCAACTCCCTCAGCTTTACTCCAAATCTCCCCAAAGACCATTTCACTCCTTCTTCGGGTTTCTTCCCTCCACTCCTCTGTAGGTCAAAGCCTCCAAAGGCTGTAAATCACCCGGAGCCTCCCAGATTTGCATCACGCCGACCTCTGCCTCTGGAGGCATTTGTTGTGTTTTGGGGAGCTCCAGGTCCTCATCGGGGCCCAGAGTGTCCCTCCAGCCCCTGGCAATAACGTGGGTGTCGTTAGGAACATATAATCCACAGCCTGGGTTGCATCACACCTTAATGACACGCCACGACCACGTCCGGAGGTTCAGAAATATTTTCTAGAACGAGAAATAAATTCCCTGCATCCACAATTCAAAAACCCCTCTGGAATTTCCTCTCTGGAACGCTGGACTTTTCTAGAGAGGGACACGAAATTAAATTGCTTGTTTATGCCGAAAATGTGCCTGGTTTTCCCTGTTTCCTCAGTTTACCTGGAGTAGGTGGAGCCATCCAATAATTTTAACGCTGCCAATAACAAAAGAGGTGGTGGAAGGAAGGGCGATAGCGATCTCGGCAATGACGAGCCCGAGATTATGCGGAGCAAGTGGGCAGCTGGGGCTGGGTTTGGACGTAAATAAATCAATCATTGTTTCTTTCCAAGAGGAGGACCAGATCCTATATAAAAGTTCTCCCAAACCACGTTCCCTCACTCCCGTTGACTCCTTTCCACCGGTTCGTGCCGTGGGACACGGTAAGAGATTTCATGCTATTGATGGAAAATTAATTTGGCTGAATAGGCTTGGAATGCTGAGATGGAAATGTGGGATTAAACGCAGCTTTTGGGTCTCACAGTCTGAAAATTCCTCTTTATTTGCAGTTATTTTGTTTTCCTACCAATTCAGGGATTATGTAACCACACAGGAAAAGGAGAGCGCTGGGACATGGAAAATATGGGATTTGGAGCCCCTTGGATTTCTCTGGGCCCAGCACCACACACACACACAACTCCTGAATATCCCTGGAAAATAAACCTCGAGCGAAAGGGCAGGAAAAAGAGGGTTTGCAGCAAAGAATGGGAAACAAAGGAACAGAAATACAAAGTGGGGCTCTATCCTCATTTTCCGGCCTTTTATCTAAATGGGAAAGGGGTTTCTTTTTGCTTCTTGTTTTCTCCTCAGGCGTTTGGACACCTGATCCTGCTGATCTTTTCCTTTCAGAGTTGTCTCTTCCCTGTCACAGGAACATCAATTCCTGCTGCCAGCAGACAAAGATGTGGCTGGGGCGGGGGGATTTAGTGCTCAAACTTCAGAGCATCCCTCGAGGACAAACACACATCAAACCCTGCAAGTGCTGCCCTGGAGCTGCTGAAGTTTTGGGCTTTTTTTTTTCCCCTTCTTTTGCATCGCTGACAATTTTCCACAGGCTGTTCCCTCTTCCTTCTCATTCTGAAGGAGAAATTAAACGCCGAGCTCCTTTGAAAGCTGGATTGAAGAATTTCAAAGTACAACGAAGTTATTGTTATGTAAATGACAAACCGAGTTCTTTCCTGCAAGCCAGGGAATATTAATCCCTATCCCTGAGCGCTGCAGCCCTTTCAAAATTCCCAAACCACATTTGGATGAGGTTAATTCTGGGGTACCACAGCCTCGTGTGCCTCTTGCAGTGACACACCTGCTGCAAGAGGGAATTATTAAGGAATGATTGTTGTCCTAGAAAAGAAAAAGAACAGTTATATCTGGATAAGGAGCTTCTTTAGATGGAACAAGCTGAAAACTTCCCAGGTTTTCAGTTTCATTCATTAATTCCCTAGGCTGAAAAGTTTTGCATCGGTCAGAGGTGGAGGAAGGAGCAAAAAGGGAAGAGAAGACAATTGGAAGGGGATGGGGTGGCCCAGTAACACAACTTTCCCTCCCTCTGGAGGTGCTCAGGCCTGGTTTCTCTCTCTCTCTCTCGCAGGACTCCCATCACACAGACCATGGGCTCCCACCAGCAGAAGGGAGAAGGCCAAGGCATGGCTGAGCAGTCCGGAGGGTGCCACGGCAGCGGCGGCGGCTGCTGCTGCTGCCACG
>VWZT01004868.1:54292-70214 GCA_013397055.1 Pachycephala philippinensis | reverse complement strand
GGATCTGGCCAGGGATTTGTCCTCTCTCACATCAACCACCCTCCCAGGTGTTTGCAGTGAGGAGATGAAGAGGTGCCACGACCTCCCAGCCCATCCAAAGGGTTCCAGGACCGCAGGGAAAAGGGCCCAGCAGAGCATCAGGAAACTGAGAACGTGGCCCTGAAGCCTTTGACATCCCCATTTGCCTTTACCCAACACAGATATCTGAGTTTCTCCCTAATCGGGGGGAGGTTGTGGTAGTGCCAACTCCTCCGGCAGCTGTGCTTCCAACCATGCTTTTCCTACACCTCTGGCAAACAAATCCATGTGCTACAGGCCCAGGGGATCCAACCTTCGGCTCTCCACACTCCGTGGTTTTCGGGAGCTCCTCTCACCACCCCTAAAAAGCCACAATTTTCCTACACCTCTGGCAAACAAATCCATGTGCTACAGGCCCAGTGCTTCCAGGGAATCCAACCTTGGGCTCCCCACACTCCGTAGATTTTGAGAGCTCCTCTCACCACCCCTAAAAAGCCACAATTTTCCTACACCTCTGGCAAACAAATCCATGTGCTACAGGTCCAGGGGATCCAACCTTGGGCTCTCCACACTCTGTGGTTTTCGGGAGCTCCTCTCACCACCCCTAAAAAGCCACACTTTTCCTACACCTCTGGCAAACAAATCCATGTGCTACAGGTCCAGGGGATCCAACCTTGGGCTCTCCACACTCTGTGGTTTGGGGGAGCTCCTCTCACCACCCCTAAAAAACCTCCACGGCCTTTCCTCATCCCTGGGTCCAGATGAGCTGCTAATCCTGGGTGTCCCTCTGGGCGAGTCCCTACAGGTCGAAGGCACGGAAGGGATCAAGGTGTTGAGATCCTCAGGAGTACAACACCCACACGGCAGAGCTGGGAGCCAGAACGCAGTGACTCCTCAGATCTGGAGATGAGAACAGAGATAAGGCCACGGGAGGGACTCCAAAGGTGAACAAAGAAAACCCCTGCATGTGTGTCCCTGGTGCTGGTGGCCCTGTCCCCATCCCAAGCGTGTCACGTGTGTGTGTTCAAAGTCACGTTCGTGGTGACAGCTGGGACCTGCTGCTGCTGTCACACGTCCCCACTGCCAAAATCCCCATTAGTCCTTCCTCTACTCAGTGTCCTGGCAGGGCGGATGCTGCTGTCAGGCTCCAAACACGCGTGACACAGAGCCAGTGCTGGGACAGCTGTGCTGTCAAACTGTCATCCTCCAGCGGGGAAGATATCCAGGTGACTCAGGTGTGGGCAGGGTGGCCAGCGGAGACCCTCAGAAATGGGTCCTGTTGAGGTAGAGGGGGTGTTTAACACCCTAGAGTTCAAGGGTAAGGTCTTGATGGCCTTCAGCCTCGAAAACAGCAGGTTTCATGGCTTTCTCCACTCCAGCCTGGAGACTGAGACCCCTGGAAGCTGGAGCTCAGCACAGACCTCCGTGGAAATCTAACAGCCGCTTCCACCTTGGGGTCGCAAAAGACCGAAGGGAAAAGTCCCCTTTGTCACTGTCACCCTCACACCGTCCTCTGAAATGTGTCTGGGCAGCCCCAAAGCAGGGAACTCCATCAGGGTGGTACCTCTGGCCTTTTCCACCCAGTAGGATGGACATGCTCCCGCTCTCCATCTTGCCAGTCCTTAAAGAAATTCCCCAAAATTCTCTGGGACTCTGCTCAAGCACATCCTTTATCCTTGTCCTTCCATCCCACCGTGGCTCCAACCCTCTCTAGTCCCCATCGCTTGGCATCTGCTCAGTCTCCACTCTCTCTTGAGCACCCGAGAAGCTCCAGCCTAGCAAAAACACATTGAGGACCCCCTAAAACAGACCCCGAGATGTCATTTGCCCCAAAAATTCAGAGCGAGGCTCCCGGAAGGGAATCATTAGCCGGAATTAGCCACTGCGATGAAGAACGGGGCCGATGCGCCTCCTTCGCATCACCTCAGCTCCAAGTGAGTCAAGGAAGGAGGCAGCTGAAGCCAAGCTCCGTAAATAAATCTCTCAGCATTCCTTCGCGTGTCTCACTTCCCTCGGGAGCACGATGAACCCAGTATAAAAGCTCAGCCATCCCAGGGCTCCTCATTCAACCAACACCGAGCATCACAACGTTCCCACCAGTGCTGAAGGTAAGCTCGCAGATACGGAAGCTTCCGGAACCTCTGTGCAGGGAGATCTCTCCACCGGTTGGTCTTTGGGCGTTCTTTGAACCGTGGTGGCTCCACCAAAAACCAACCAGAGCTGCCAACAGAACTCCCGTGCTTGGAGAAGGGAGTTGCAGCTGGAGCTCTGAAAGCTGAACTTTCAGCTGCTGAGTCAGCGTGAGACATCCAGAAGGATCCGCACGATTTTTTTAGGCGTGTCGGAGCATGTGTGCAAACCTCGGGAAGTATTCCCAACCTCCCCGCACGCAGAGGTTTCCTGGAACTGTTGTGACCTGCAGAGAGCTCCCTGGGATGTCGTGGCAGCTCTCACGGGGGTGAGGGAGGTTAAAGCTGCCATCGTTGTAGGGCTTTAGAGGATGGGACAAACGGGGTAATTCCTGGGAGCTCTTCCTTCTTTGTCTGCTGGGAAGGCTCTGTCGCTGTTGTTGCCCGAATAGATAAAATGACAGAGTCCACGCTACCATGAATTTTGTTCGAAGTAAGAGAGTTTTAATGAAAGATTGAACAACTTTTATATGTTAATACACAAAAGTGTGTTGAATGGCATAAAATGATTGGTCACTGGGACACCCACCCCTTGGGGTGATTGCTCCAGTTCTGAGACATCCATTTCTAGATGTTTTTCTGGTTGAATCCAAAACAGTCCTTGAGAAGTAGGTGCAGGTGCAGAGATTTACAAAACTATAACATTGTTTTAAATTCTTCACATGAGAGAGAGAATCTTCACAAAGCACTGCGAGGGCTAAAGAAATTCGCAGCCTGAGGCCTTTTTTCATATCCATAAGGCTCAGCTGCATCTCCGAGGTTCTCCTTTCTGACAGCTCTGTTCCTTGCAGGGTCACTGCTCCAAGATGTGCTCCACACAAAGCTCCGGAGGCTGCCATGGGATGTCCTCCCAATCCAGCGGGTGCCACAGCGAGGGCTCCGGTTGCCACGGGAGCAGCTCCTCCGGTTACCAGTCCCAGGGCTCCTCCTGCTGCGGGGGCGGAGGGGGCTCCGGCAAAATCATCATCAGCTCTGGCGGTGGAGGAGGTGGATCCTGCTGCAGTGGGGGCTCCTCTGGCTACGGGATGGGAGGGGGATATGGTGGCGGATCTTCCGGGACAAAGGTCATCATTGGAAGCAGTGGAGGATCCTCTGGATGTTGCAGTGGAAGATCCAGCTACGGGATGGGTGGAGGATATGGTGGATCTTCAGGATCAAAGGGCATCATTGGAGGTGGAAGCGGATCCTCTGGGTGCTGCAGTGGAGGATCCAGCTATGGGATGGGCGGAGGATACGGTGGATCTTCGGGATCAAAGACCATCATTGGAGGCGGAAGCAGTGGAGGATCCTCTGGATGTTGCAGTGGAAGATCCAGCTACGGGATGGGTGGAGGATANCATTGGAGGCGGAAGCAGTGGAGGATCCTCTGGATGTTACAGTGGGGGCTCCTCCGGGTACGGGATGGGCGGAGGATACTGTGGTGGATCTTCAGGATCAAAGGGCATCATTGTAGGTGGAGGTAGTGGAGGATCCTCTGGATGTTGCAGTGGAAGATCCAGCTACGGGATGGGTGGAGGATATGGTGGATCTTCAGGATCAAAGGGCATCATTGGAGGTGGAAGCAGTGGAGGATCCTCAGGTTATGGCGTGGGAGGAGGATACTGTGGTGGATCTTCAGGATCAAAGACCATCATTGTAGGAGGAGGTAGTGGAGGATCCTCTGGATGCTGCAGTGGGGGCTCTAGCTATGGGATGGGAGGGGGATATGGTGGCGGATCTTCAGGATCAAAGAGCATCATTGGAGGTGGAAGCAGTGGAGGATCCTGCGGTGGAGGATATTCAGGTTATGGCATGGGTGGAGAATGTGGTGGTGTGTCTTCAGGAACCAAGATCATATTGGGAGATGGAAGCAGTGGAGGTTCCTCTGGATGCTGCAGTGGAGGCTCCAGCTACGGGATGGGAGGGGGATACAGTGGTGGCTCTTCAGGATCAAAGAGCATCATCGTAGGGGGAGGGAGTGGAGGATCCTCTGGATACTGTGGTGGAGGCTCTTCAGGCTACGGGATGGGAGGAGGATACGGAGGCAGCTCCTCGGGCCAGACCATCATCATCAGCTCTGGAGGTGGCGGCGGAGGCTCCTCGCAGCAGAAATGTCCCATTGTCATCCCCAGCGTCGTGTCCCACCAGAGCAAGCAGAGCTGCTACTGGCCCTACGGCCAGAAGTAACAGCCCTGGGCAGCTCTGAGTCTCTGCCACGGCCACTCTTTGCCTCCAGACCTGGCTCCGGCTGCCTGGTCCTTTCCAGCACATCCTCTCCTCTCCCCTGGATGCTGCATCCTCGTGTGATTCCTGCATCCTCCAGGATTCGAATCCTGCATCCTCCAGGATTCCCCTGCTGTGCCCTGCTCCTGGTGTTGGGGTGCCTTTGAGAATGTTTTGCTGCTTTTCCAAAGGCACTTTTTATATCAAATAAATGTTGTAATTGCTCAAAGCTGCCCTTTTTTTGGAGTTCATTTATTTCTTGCATTACCAACCCGCACCTCATGGTCTTGGGACGTAGAAATGAAACATCTGACGAGATGTTTCACTCCAAAGCCACCCGGTTTATCGCCCCAAAGACTTTGCACCTTCCTTTTCCACTGGGCTCCGTGAGGGAGGAACAGAAGACCCCAAAATTCCAAGTAGCAATTCCAAAATTCCAAATTCCAAATTCCAAAATTCCACAGCAGTAAAACCCTTTGGTGCCTGGGCTTGGTGCAGGCCCTGCTGTGTCCTCCGAGGTGCCAGCGATGACCCAATGACCACATCTGTGGAGCTGATGGGAGACCTGACCAGGCCCAGCAGGGATTGGGGATGAGCAGGGATTGGGGATGACCCAAGAGCAGCTGGTGATGCCCCAGGTGGGCAATAAAACCATGACAACGTCCACAGCCTTGCCATCCTCCCCCTTCCTGCAGCAAACCTGAGGGAACGGCCTCGAGCTGTGCCAGGGGAGGCTCAGGTTGGACATCAGCAGGAATTTCCTCCTGGAAAGGGCGGTCGGGCCTTGGAAGGGGCTATGGGTATGAAAAAAGGCCTCAGGCTGGGAATTTCTTTAGCCCTCGAAGTGCTTTGTGAAGATTCTCTTTCTCACGCGAAGAATTTAAAACGATGTTATAGTTTTGTAAATCTCTGCACCTGCACCTACTTCTCAAGGGCTGTTGTGGCTTCAACCAGAAAAACATCCAGAAACGGATGTCTCAGAACTGGAGCAATCATCCCAAGTGGTGAGTGTCCGAGTGACCAATCATTTTATGCCATTCAACACATTTTGGCATATTAACATATAAAAGTTGTTCAATCTTCCATTAAAACTCTCTTACTTCAGACAAAACTAGTGGTAGCGTGGACTCTGTGAACTTTACCTCCTTGGCAGCAACAGCGACAAGGGGCTGCCCAGGGAGGTTTGGGGTCTCCGTCCCTGGAGATGTCCAAGGAATGGCTGGAGGTGGCACTCAGAGCTCTGGGCTGGGTGACAAAGCAGGGACAGGCTGGACTCCACGGTCTGGGAGGGTTTTTCCAACTTCAGTGATTCTGGGATTCCATGAGCCTCACCTGCGAACCAGCTAAATGAACCCTGGGCCAGGCAGGAGGAGACAAAACCAGCAGCAAATCCCTCAGGCAGCTCCAGATCTTCCTCCAGGCCTCAAATCCCTCTCTTCCAAGGCTCTGCACCCTGCCCTGGCAGCACCACCACCCCATACACGGATTTCTGCCCGGGGGGACGGGGTTTTGGCCAAAGCTGGGACTCTCTGCCCCCACAGCAAAATTTCCCAAAGCTGAACAGACCCAATCCAGCCTCCAGGAGCTGCTCTGCGGGGCCGGGCTGGATCAGCTTGGTTCTGCAACCCTCACCAGACTCCCCTAATCCCTGGTGCTCTTTCCAAACCAGAGGAAGGATATGAAAAAGAAGGAAGGGAGTGATTTGGAGGCATGATCCCTTCATTAAAGCGTAATCCAGCCAGGCTGGGTTGAAGCATCAGGACATTGACACCTCCGCAGTTTTGTCCTTAAACTCTCTTACAGCACCCTTGCAAAATTCCCAATCCGGGCATCAATCACTTTTGAGACCTTCTGGTTCACATGCAAATGGTTTTCCTCGGAAAAAAAAAACTCCCCCTGGAGCTACCGGGGATTTTCGGGAGGGAACAACTTGTCCCCAGAGCATCGTGAGCGTTCATTTCCCTGTGCCCCACACTCCCTAATCTCGCTCTGCATTCTCCTACACCCACACCCCCACCCACCTCTCCCGGGGTTGGGGGCCAAAGGATTCCTGCATAGCCCAGGGCAGGGGCACAGGAATAGGCTCATTAAGCAGAAGTATCAATTACAGCAGCGAAATGAGCTGGTGTGAAGGGAGATATGGATCGGGAGTCACAGCAAACACTGAAATGCCAGTTTGGTAAATAAATCCTTCTCATTCCCGAGGGTGTCTCACTTCCCATACAGGTTAAACGCCATATAAATGTTCCCGAGGCTGTTAAAGCTCCTCATTCAGTCGACTTTTACCTTCTAAATGTGTTTCCGATGGGTGAAGAGGGTAAGTCTGCTTTTTTTTCTGGGATTTTGTAGTTTCCTAACCATGGGATGCAGCTCATTTGAGACTTTGGCTCGTGCTGGCAGCAGGACCCCTCTGCCCGAGCCAAATCCTTGGGATCTGGATGGGTTCTTGCTCCTTTATGGATCCAATCCCTGGGGAAAAAGGTGAAATCAAGGCAGCAGAGTGGGGTGCAGAGGGATGAGCAGGACAAAAACCCCGATGGGTCTGTGGTGAGGACTGCACAACCTTTGTGGGTTTGAATGTGCAGGACACATTTTTAATACTAATTAACCACAACCCTGCGCTGGACCTCAGAATGACCACAGACCTCTGTGTCTGGGCCGATCACCTTCTATAAAAGAATTTTGGGAGCTGCAATATCAGAGCCAGGGTGGAAAACTTTGATCCATCTCTCTTGCAACAGTTTGGAAACAGAAACAAGGATGATCCTCGGTATTTTTGCAGCTCTGTGGCTGTGGACATGAAAATGAGTGGGGAAAACCACGGCAGTTATTAGATGGGAAAAGAATATATTTCAGATTTTATACTTCAGGTGGTTTTGGATTCAGAATATATTTCAGCTCCTGGATTCTCTGGAAATAGAGGTACAAAGAGGAAAGCTGTCCCAGGAAGAGTCCAGATACCCTTGGATTTTAAAAAACAGGGGCTTGGAGCAACCTAACAGAAGCTGTCCCTGCCCATGGCAGGGGGTGGCATTGGATGAGCTTTAGGTCTTTTCCAACCCAAACCAGTCCATGGTTAGATGATTCCATGGTTCCATGGTTCCATGATTCCATGATTCCACGATTCTCTAACAGCTCAGCAGCGCTCGGTTCCAAAGCCTGGAATCACCCCAGGTTCTGTCCAAGCTTTCCTGGCCACACCACCTACCCCAGCCCAAACACGAAGCAAAACGCTGCAAGTTTGGATGTTTTCCTTCCCTCTTCCAGCTCTACCACTGCCTCCGGCGGAAATGTTCCCGGCGGAACCGGGGCTACAGCCGGGAGATCTCCCTGAGCCACGGCCGGTTCTGCTCCGGTGCCTTCACCAACCGCCACGGCCGCGCCTCCTTCTCCTGCGGCAGGGAAGGGTCTGTCACCTACACCCGGAGACCCTCGTCCTGCCCACCCCCGCCAGCGCCAGCCCCCTACAGCATCTCAGCAGGGTACTCCTGTGACTCTGAGGGGTCTGTCACGGTCACCAGCGGCGATTGTGGGGTCTCATCCGGCTGGGATGTCACAGTGGGGACGGTCCCCGCCTACGGCTCCGGGGTGGGAGTGGGTTACAGCAGCGAGGATTTGGGCCCTGCCATCAGCAGCGCGGGAGGAGGAGGATCTGTCTACCACGGAGGGGATTTGGGAACCGCTGAGGGAGCTGGGTATGGATACGCCGCACCCCTGAGTGATCCCTTAACCACTGGGGGGGTCACCGAGGGGTCAGGGTACTACGGTGGAGGGCTGGGATATGGAATTGGGACAATGCCAGGCCCAGAGCTCGGCCCTGTGGGCGGGGGATGCGCCCAGGTGGTGCAGCAGAAATGCCCCGTGGTTGTCCCCACCATCAAGAGCCAGCAGAAATGCCCCATGGTTGTCCCCACCATCAAGGGCCAGCAGAAATGCCCCATGGTTGTCCCCGCCATCAAGGGCCAGCAGAAATGCCCCGTGGTTGTCCCCACCATCAAGAGCCAGCAGTGCAAGCAGAGCACCCAGTGGCCCCCCATCCAGAAAAAGTGAGAAGTGACTGGCCCAGCAGCAGCTCCCAAATCCCAAAAGTGCCCCTGGATGTGCCACAAAGGAATTTTTCCCCGGCCGTGTCATTACGGTCACAGAACTCCACGTTCCTCACACGGGGCTGTGCTGACAACACTCTCTCCCAAAACTGCCAGAAAAAGGGGTTTGTGCTGTGGTGACAGGAAAAGATTCTTTTCTCTGTCTCCTTTGGGTCGTGGGTTGGAAAATAAAACCTCGCGGTCTGTGGGTAGTTTCAATATTGGGATGATTTCTTTCATTTCTGGCTCCTTCACTCAAAATGCAAATGGAGTCTCCACAACACAAAGGGTTTCTTTCAAACTTCTTCACGTGTGTTTTACACACACATTTAAATGTGACATTTGTATTAATAGAATTAAAATACATTTTCAACAGCAAGAGGAGTTCAGGTGGCAAGGGAACGGTGCCAGGCTCTTCCCAGTGGTGCCCAGTGACAGCACAAGGAGGATGACCATAAACCAAACCCCAAATTCCACCTCAGCATGAGGAAGAGCTTCTTTCCATGGAGGTGGCAGAGCCCAGGGAAGGAGTGGAGTGCCCACCTCCGGAGACATCCCAAACCCACCTGGACGTGTCCCTGTGGAGACTGGGACATCTCCAGAGGTCCTTCCAACCCCAACTATCCCAGAATTCTGGGATTCTGTTCTTAACCTGCCTCCTGCTGGAGATGCTGCTCCCACTCCATGGATCCCGGGCCCTACAAGCCTTTATTAATGAGACCTGCAAATCTCCCGGGGGATTTCCGACTGATTATTATTTACAACTTGACCTCGGGAGTGAAAGGTTGTTTACTTGGCAACAATTCCAGGCTCCTGTCCCAGAGATTGCCGGGGATGGCGCAACCCCGAGCACGTAGAACCTCGTGCATGAGGCAACTCCAACGAGCTCCTTGGCTCCCTCCCCACAACCTGCTTATGGCATTTTTTTGATAGGATGAGGCCCTCAATTAGGCACAGGGAGAGGACGGTTCCAGCTCCGGTTGGGACGTGGGGTTTGCCCAACATTTAATCTTCCAGGACTCTTCTCTGGAGTTGTTTGACTCATCCAAATACTTGTTAGGAAGGAAAAAAAAAAACACCCATAGATCTGGGCCCATTTAAAAGTGAGACTTAAAATCACGTTGTTTGGTTTTTACCGTTCTGCTTTCACCCACGTGGGGGAATTTTGACCCTTTTAACTCAATAAAAATCCAGAAAACTTTGCCCTGAAATACCAAAGACCCAGATCCTCTGAGCTCTAAACCCATGTTTGATGCCACAGTGAGGATCCTTCACACCGTAAAATGTCGTAAGACCATCATGTGGGGACAATTACACAAGAGTTTGTCACCAGCCCTATTAAATTCCATTCTAAAATTAGGTGGCATTATCATTTATTTCCATCTATTTCTATTTCTAAAATCGACCACTTCATTGTTGATATTTCTGTGGGTTCCCTTCCTTCATCGAGGGAGCAAAAAACCCTGAAAACTCAAACAAATACCCAGAGACTTCCAGAACACCAGAATTGGTGGTGACTCTGTCAGTGACGGTGAAGTGGCCGTAAAATTAGGTGGGAAGTAGATGGACACAGGTAGGGGAATCATGGAATCATGGAACCACAGGATCTCAGAATCCCTGAATCTTAACAAATCCACCAAGTCCAGAGCATTCAAATATTTGTGTTTATCCAGCTGACTGAAAATCACCCCGAAATTTCAGTCCCTTCCAAAACAAAGAAAATACTTGAAAATTCCATTTCTCATTCCCTGGTTCTTGAGGCTCCTGTCAAAAGGCATTCCCCAAGTTTGGATGGTTCAATATTTGATAGACCCAGGGAGAACAGGATGCTTTTACGAGGAGCTGGAGCTGATCCGCCCTCTCCAGAGTCTGGGAGGAGTCCAAGGCTGGGTTTTATCCTCGGCACAGGGAGGTTTCCTCCCCTCTCCTTGTGCAACAGGGCAGGGACGAGTCAGAGTCATCCTCGGCGGCTGAGGAGCTCTGATAACACAGGACTCATCCCAAAGTCTGATAAGACAGGACTCATCCCCAGCTCTGATAACACAGGGCTCATCCCCAGCCCCGATAAGGCAGGACTCAGCCCCGAGCCTGTCGGTGCTTGTTAAACCAAGGAGCCTTTCCTGGAGCTGTTGGTAAACAGGCTGAGCAATAAACACGGATCTGGCTCCGGGATGAAAGTCTCCAGCTGGCGCCTCTGGATAGAAACTCCAAAATCGTTTCAGTGATAGCAAACGGGAGCCACCCCTCGGCTTCAGCTGATCTCTGCCCAACAAAACCTCCTGGCTCCGTGAGGGAGTTCAGGTGGAAAATGAGTGAAAACACATCAGGAGTCCTGCTGGAATTCCATGGTCAGGCCGGGAATGGGAGGGAAAATGAGGAATTGGGGGTGTTGCGAAGCCGTGGTTGCATCCATGATTGCACCATCTCAGGGCTCTGCACCCAGGTGCTCCCATCCCGCCCCAGGGAAGAGCTCGGGATGCGTGGGGAGCTCGGATGTGTGGTCTCTGACCCAGCTTTTTACTCACAGCTTACTCACGGGTGCAAGGTTTGCACAAGCGCCTTCCGTAGGCACCGATTTCCCATCACTGCTCCAGAGGCCGGAAATTAAAAAGAGTAAAATATGAGAAAAACGGAAATTTTCGGAGAGAAATTCTGTGTGGGTCGTCTTGAGGTTGGCCAGGAAAATGTCAGCAATGAAAATCGGTGGTGACTCTGTCAGTGATGGTGAAATTGCAGTAAAATTAGGTGGGAAGTAGATGGACACAGGTAGGGGAATCATGGAATCATGGAACCACAGGATATCAGAATCCCTGAATCTTGAAATCCCAGAATCCCAGAATCCCTGAATCTTAAAATCCCAGAATCCCGGAATAGTTTGGGAGCAGGGTCACCTGGAGCAGGTGGCACAGGGACATGTCCAGGTGGGTTTGGAATGACTCCAGAGGGGGACACTCCAGGCCCTCCCTGGAGTTCCAGGGCTCTGCCCCGCTCCATGGGAAGAAGTTCTTCCTCGTGTTGAGGAAACCTCATTTCATTTTTGGGGAATTCACAGGTAGAAGCCAACAATTCCAAAAGTTGGGTTTGCCAGGTCACTTCCCAGCCAGAGCCTCCCACGGTGGCCACGGATTTCCTTATCCCGGTTTTGTTCCTTTGGGAAACGACCCTGTCAGAGAGGGGACCCTCAGCTCAGTTCTGGGACTTTCAGATATCTCACGGGGTGAAAACAACTTTAAAGATGTTTTCCAAGGACGTCCAACCATGACTTTCTAAGAATTTGCCATTTTTCACGGCGAGGACCCGAGAAGGGTGTGTTTTCTCCACAAAAACCTGGTCCTGCCAAGACCAGTCGGGGAGGACCGGGCACCGGGACCTCTCCTTCCTGCCAGACTCCGGGTGAGAGGTTTCGGGAGAACAGGAACCCCAAAACTCGCCACCTTTGCCATCCGTTTTGCAACCCCTAAAACTCATCGTGCCGTGAGGGTGAGACAGCCGAGCCGCCCACACGGTTTTCACTCACAGCCCGACAGGGGCAGGGCGCAATTAAAGCTGTGTAACAAGAGGAAGACAATCTAGAGCCTGACAAGTCAATCAAAGAAATCGGGCTGGAGGAGCTTTTGAAGGTGGTGGGTAATTAGGGGTGGGGCTGTTTGGTAAATACCTTGGTCATTTTTCCCCCCAGGGGGTTATTGCATTTTCAGGAAGAGACTTGGGAACCGTATAAAAGTCCTCGGAGGGGAGAGCAGCTCATTCACTCAGCTCCACTCCTCCTCCAGAGCCTTCACAGCCGAGGTAAGTCTCCGCTCGACCGCTAACCTTTAATTCCAATGAAAATTCCCTGCACCGAGCTGGGCTTTGCTCTGGGGGCATTTCCTGGGGTTATCGAGAGCCAAATCCTTGGCTCTGTGGCTGGGGCCCTTTTGTGCTCCCAAAAATTAGGGCTGCATGCGCTGAGAAGCTAAATTTATCACCTGTAGTTATATTTGGGTTATTCCGGTGCTGTCCAGTATCCAAAGGACAAACTGGAAATGAATAAAAGCAAATAATGGGATTTGGGGATGAATGGGAGCCAGCAGGCTGATCTTTCGTAAGAAACCTTGGGGTTAAGCTGGGAATTTTAATTGCATTTATAAGCCTGGCTCCTTTACTAAGCTCCTTTGAAAAACGCTTTCAGGAGTTGAAAGTATTAAAAAAGTATTAAAACGTCCTTGAAGAAATTTAGGAAAGAACAGAGAAAGAGGATTTAAACTGTGAGAGGAAGGAGCAGCAGAATCCTCTTCCAGCTCAGCATTCCGGATGCCTTCTGCCTCCCTGAAATCCCAGAAATCCTCAGAAGCAGGTTGGGATGTGCACAGAGGATTTTCCTCGTGCTCAGGAAATTGGGCCTGGAGGGAACCGAGGACACAGGAGGAAGGAAGGCACAGGAATGTTTTGTTTTGGGCACCTTGCCTTTGGAATTGGATTTTTCCGGGGCTCTGCCACCAGCCCTGGCTATGCCAGGGCCCCTCCAGGCTACGAGTTTTTGGGATTCTTGCCAAGATGCCTCTTGGTGGTGCGGGATATCCCGGCATCCCACAGAGCATCTGCTCCTCTGGGATCATCCCGAGATCCCAAGGAAGGGCAGGGAAATGGCTCAAGGAATAATAGGGAAATGACTCGAGGAATAATAGGGAAATGTCTCAAGGAATAATAGGGAAAAAACTCAAGGAAGAGCAGGGAAATGGCTCAAGGGAGAGCAGGGAAACAGCTAAAGGAATAATAGGGAAATGGCTCAAGGAGAGCAGGAAAATGGCTCAAGGAATATTTGGGAAATGGCTCAACAGAGAACAGGGAAATGGCTCAAGGAAAAAGAGGGAAATGGCTCAAGGAAAAATAGGGAAAAAAATCAAGGAAGAACAGGGAAATGGCTCAAGGAATAACAGGGAAAAGGCTCAAGGGAGAGCAGGGAAATGGCTCAAGGAAGAGCAGGGAAATGGCTCAAGGGAGAGCACAGAAGAGCACGGAAAAAGATGGGAAAGGTGCCCTCCCTGCCCTAATGCCAAACTCCTCTCCTCCCCAGGTTTCCAACCTTCCCTCCAACCAGCCCAAAAATGTGCTCCCGCGAGAACAGAGGCTGCCACAGCTCCGAGAGCTCCTCCTGCCACGGCGCAGGCTCCTCCTGCCACGACCGCGACCGCTCCTGCCACGGCTCCGAGGGGGTCGTGTGCCACGAGGTGACCCCCGTGCCGGATGTGACCCCCGTGGTGGTGCTGACCCCTCAGTGCCCGGTGGCCACCGGGACCGGGCAGGTGCCCGTGGCCCAGGTTCCATGCCAGCAGCAGCAGCAGCAGATCAAGCAGCCGGTGCAGTGGCCGCCACAGAAGAAGTGAAGAGCCTGGAGCTGCTCCTGTCCCCTGTCCCCGAGCTTGGCCAGGCCCTGCCTCATCCCTGCAGCCCCTTTCCCTCCTCCTGAGAACCCCGAGTGGCATTAGTGCGGTGGCATTGGGATTCTTGCCCCCACGCGCGGGGGAATTCCGATTTCTTCGTTCCCTGCTCCCATCTCCGGTAGCAAAGGTGTGATATTAAAACCTAAAGCTCATCAAAGTGTGCTGGCGTCCTGGTGTTTTTCCACTGCTTTTCCTTATCTTTGGCATCATTCCCAAGGCCGTCTGGGTGAAGGGGAGCTGCTTTTCACAGCTTCCTCCCCTTCCCGTGGCATTCCAGTGGCTGGGATGGCTCAGCTCTGCAATCCCCACACCCTGGGCACCTGCCAGGCTGATTTCAAATCTGTCTGGGACTGAAGGTGCAGATCAGCATCTCTTTAATCCTGGCTCTTGGCTCGGAGCCCCAGACCCTCACAGGCACGTTGGGAAAGCTTCGCAATTTGTCCACAGCTGGTGAGCACAGGGCAGGCTCCGTGTGGGAATTCTGGAAATCCCTGATCTCCATAAGCAGGAGGACACGAGCAGAGGAAGGACCACATCACGCTCAATGTCCCTTCTGACCCCTCTAAATGGAGAATTCGGGGTTAGATCTGTCTTTTGTGCAAGGGAGCTCTCCCTTCTTTGAAAATCCCATCAAGAGTCTGGGTTCCCTGGAGGAAATCCCAGAATCTCAGAGTAATTGAGGTTGCAAAAGCCTTCTAAGATCATTGAGTCCAACCCGGGCCTGATCCCCACCTGGTCACCAGCCGAGAGCACTGGACACCTCCAGGGATGGGGACCCCAAATCCCCCTGGGCAGCCCCTTCCGAGGCCTGACCACCCTTTCCATGGGGAAATTCCTCCTGACGTCCAACCTGAGCCTCCTTTTCTCCAGGCTGACCCCCCCCAGCTCCCTCAGGATTCTTCAGACCCTTCTCCTGCTGTTCCAGCCCCTTCCCCTGCTTCGTTCCCTTCTCTGGACATGCTCCAGACCCTCAATGTCTCTCTTGAAAGAGAAAAAACATTCCCAGTTCCTCCCAAGGTTTAAACGGACTTAAACCATAAAAGTTCTGAGCCCCTCCTTGTAGACGTGAAAGGAAAAAAGGGAATTTCAGAAGAACAGACGTCCATGAAAATCAGCAGTTGGATTTTGTCCCTGGGTTCTGTCCCAGAACCCACCAGGCCGATTCCTGAGGGAATCAGAGGCTCTGCGGGATGAGAGCAGCGCCGTGTGTAATACACGAGATATTTAATTAGCCAAGGGTTTGCGCCAAACCTTTGAGAGGAACAAGGAACTTATTATTAGCACTCGTTTTATTATTACTCTTAATTAAAATAACGAGGAGCCTCAGTGCCAGGTGCGAGGAGGTCCGTGATTGCAGGAGCGAGGAATGAACTTCGTCGGGGTCGGGAACATGAGGCTCCAGCCTGGCACGGGGACATCGAGTGCGGCCAGTCCCCATCCCTCAACACCCCTCGGGCAGTGCCAAACTCACCCTGTGCCAACAGAGGTTGAAACCCAGCCAGGAGAGAGGCTCCAGGTTTGAGTCTGACTGAAAACCTTTGTGGGAAAAGGAGATAAAAATCTCCGGTGTGAATCCTTTCAAAGCAGCCCAAGGTTTCACCTACGCTCCCGGCTGAGCCGGAGCCATCCAGGCTGTGTCACTCGTGGAAGGGGAGGATTGGGAAGGGCCTGAGTGTAGGAAACATGGGGAAAAGTAAAAGGATTTTAGGATTTTTTAGCGATAAAACAAGTTTCGGAATTACAGGGAAAGTTTAGAGATTAACCTTGCCTGCAGGAACTCTAAGAAGATACAAGTATATAGCAAGCAAGGACACTGAAACAATGGTCCAAGCTTCTAGGCTTGGCTGAGACAGCTTTTAGAGTTGCAAAAATTATGCTTGGTAAGATAGATAAAGTTGGGCTGAATAATGGAATACTGTACAAGGCTTAAAACAAGCAGGGATTGTTTATAACAAGCACACGGGCACTATTAGAGATTGGTTAAGAGAACTGTCAGTAGTTTTCA
>VWZT01004868.1:25378-47691 GCA_013397055.1 Pachycephala philippinensis | reverse complement strand
ACACTCCAACCTCGGCTCCGACCTCGGACACTCCAACCTTGGCTCCGACCTCGGACACTCCAACCTCGGCTCCGACCTCAGCTCCGACCTCGGCTCCGACCTCGGACACTCCGACCTCAGCTCCGACCTCGGACACTCCGACCTCGGACACTCCAACCTCGGCTCTGACCTCGGACACTCCGACCTCGGCTCCTCTCTCGGACACTCCGACCTCAGCTCGTCTCATCCACACTGAAATCCCTGGGTCTCTGCCTTGTGGGATCCTGGTGGGGATGAAATGTTCCCCCTAATTAACGTTCGTGGTGCTGTTCTTGCTAATTATTTGGGAAATGTCTTTTCTAATTATTCCTGGTGTAATTGCTTTGTTGGGAATCTTTCTCTGTCTTGCAGTTCTGTTTTGGACTCATCTGGGAGTGGGAAACAATAAATCTGATTCATGAGACCCTTGTTGCCTTTGAATTCCTTTATTCTCTTTTTCCTAATTTTTTGGGGATTTTTTTGGGTTTTTTGGGGTTTTTTTAATTTTTTGAAGGATTTTCAATTCAAATTTCTTTCTATATCCAAAGTATCCCAATATTTGGTGGCCAATAATTCCCACATTCATTTGGGAATGAATAGAAAGCACATCAGTAAAGGAAAGGGGGGAGGTGGTCAAAGGTTGGACTCGATGATCTTGGAGAGCTTTTCCAACCTCAGTGATTCCACAAAATTAAATGGAAGGGAAATTAAGTAGGTCACGGTTGCCAATGCTCTTTCTCAATATGTAATAATTTGCTCTGAGCTGTATTTCAGACCTTGGATATAAATTTTCAAATATCTGAAACCCTTTGAGCCTCTGAAAGCAGAAGGCCCACATTCCTGTGAAAGAAGCTGTGAGCAAAGGACAATGAGAACTCTTCTGAAGTCCCATTTTCCTGAGCAGGCCCTGAATTTGAAAGATTCAGAGATGTTTTTTGGGTGTTTTTGGAAGTCTGTTGAGGAGGTAGAAAGATTTTGGAGAACATCAATGTGATGCTCCTGGCCAAAGCCTGGACAAGAGGAGAATTGTCACACATGCTCCCACTTTGTCACCTGCTGAGGGACCCACACCTGAGTCACCGAACGTCCCCGAGGAATTCCTGCAATCCTCCAAAAAACTCACCACAAGGAATTGGCTGCCTTCAGCCTGGAGAAAAGCTGTGGGACACCCCCAGTTGGGGGAATCTTCCCTTCCCAGTCAATGAATTGCTCCAATGGGCAACGTTTTCCCAGGTTGAGGTGTTTCATTTTCTTACACTTCAAACTCTGAGTCAAACAAGGTCATAAATCCAGCTTTAGGGCCCAAACTTCCACCACAATACTTGCTCAAACTCCAGCTCCTCTTCTCTGAATCCTTTGGTGAGGTCAGGTGAAAAAAACGTGAGGAATCACTGAAGGAAAGAGAAACCAAGGAGTGGGAAAATTTAATATCCTCAAACCTCATACAGAGCTCAGCATCAGATGTTCTCCTCTAATCTTACACATGAATAACCTTTGATTCATGTGGAACAACCTGATGGGATCATCCCAGTCATCTGCCAACTCCAGGGACACGTGCAGAATCAGGAACATTTTATTTCTTGCCCTTCCAGGGAGCTGAGGAGATCCCGCCGGATTTTCCAGCGTTGTGCCATCCCCAGGAATTGCAGCCGGTAATCCCCATTTCCTCTTGGCACTCAACAACAGGGGAATTAAAATCCTGAGCTGTCACCAGCACTCAACGGGAGACCAACCCCAGGAGTCAGCGTTTCTGAGCCCTTTCTGCCCCTGATGCAATCCCATTTGTCCCTCGTCCCTAATTAACACATCAGTGTCAGTCTCCAGGAAATGGGAGAGCGCTGCCTTCCAAAATCCCTGCAGTAGGAATCACCAACGGGACGGGGCCCGGTGCGTCAAAGAGGGAACACCTCAAAACAGGGGAAGTGCAAACATCCGCGGGATTGGACGCGGAATTAATTAAAGTGTCATCACAAGGAGGTGCCTCACATCCCTGATAACCTCGGGAGAGTATAAAAGGTCCCTCGGCGCCGTCCTCCACAGTCGCTCGCCTTCGCTTCCAGAAACTTCTCCCCGCAGCTGAAGAGGGTAAGACCAATTTCACTATTTCTGTTCTTGCTGACGGAGAGGAAACCTCCACGAGGGGTTTTTATGGATCTGGTGGGAGCTGGGATTTAGGGAAACGCCTCCTGCTTGTGCTGAGGGAGGGGTGGGGAAGAGAGGAAAGCCCCACGAGGGGTTTTTGTGGATCTGGTGGGAGCTGGGATTTAGGGAAACGCCTCCTGCTTGTGCTGAGGGAGGGGTGGGGAATGGCAGATGGAGGGACAGGGATTCCAGGGAAAGGGATCCTCGGGTGACACACAGAGGAACTGGGGTTTGGGAGATGGGCTCCTGGGGCTCCAATTGACTCCCAGGGGCCTGATTTCACACCCCAATTCCCAGAGCACGCCCAGCAGATCCAGCGGGATCAAGGGTGCGTTGGGTCTGGATTAGGCAGGTGAAAAAAAGAGAGAAACATTTCGCTGGAGATCTCAAGAAAAATATTATTAAAAATAAAAAAGGAGGGGGAATACAAGACGTATTCAAGAACCAGAGCCTCCTCTCACCACACTGATCCCTTGCTCCAAACAGCTCTGCCAGAACTCCGGGAAGATGTGCTCCCGCGGCTCCTGCCACGACTACGAGTCCTCCTGCCATGGCTCCCGCTCCTCCTGCCACGAATCCAGCTCCTGCCACTCGGGGCCCTCGTGCCACTACACCATCCAGAGGCAGCCCGTGCAGAAATTCAGCTACGTGACGCCCTGCTGTCCCCCAGTGCAGCGTTACTGCCCACCAGTGCAGCGTTATTGCCCCCCGGTGCAGCCCTGCTACCCCCCAGTGCAGCGTTACTGCCCCCCAGTCTGCCCCCAGGTCACCAAGAACATCTGCAAGCTGCCCACGTACCCCAAATACTGAGAGCAGGATCCCACCCCAGCCCTGGGATCACTCCTCACCCAAATCTTCCAGCTCGCCTCAGTGCTCGTGGCTGTCTGGCTTTGTCACTTCTCTCCAAGCAACGCCTTCTAAAACTGTCGGAGGTGATGCAGTTTTAGGATGAAACCTCTCGGTTTAAGGAGCTCTGAGCTGTTTGTCTTTTCTCTGGGAAATGGTTCCCTTCTTGCTTCGCTGCTTCGTTCTCCAGCAAGACAATAAAAATGGTGTTTCAAGCCGAGCTAACTAGTCCTGGATGCTTTCCTATTTTTAAATAGGCTGGATTGATGGGCCAAGGCCAACGGGGTGAGGGTCAACAAGGCCAAGGGCTGGGTCCTGCCCTTGGGTCACAATAACCCCATGGAACACTCCAGGCTGGGGGAAGAGCGGCTGGAAAGCTGGGAAAGGACCTGGGGGTGCTGGTGGGAGCAGCTGGGCACGAGCCCAGGGGTGCTCAGGTGGGCAAGAGGCCGATGGCACCCAAATTGCAGCAGGAATAGTGTGGGACCTTCTTGTTTTCCACAAATCCCTGACAGGAGGGGGCAGCCAGGGGGAATTTGGGATCTGATCCCAGGGAACAGGGACAGGAGGAGAGGGAACGGCCTCAGGCTGTGCCAGGGGAGGGTCAGGTTGGAATCAGGAGGAATTTCTGCCTGGAAAGGGTGGTCAGGCTTTGGAAGGGGCTGCCCAGGGTGGTTTGGAGTGCCCATCCCTGGAGGTGCCCAAGGAATTCCTGGAGGTGGCACTCTGGGCTGGGTGAGAAGGTTGGGATCGGTCACAGGCTGGATTCGGTGGTCTGGAAGCTCTTTTCTCTGGGATTACTCTGGGATTCTGTGCTGGTCTTGCGACATCTCTGTTTTCTTGTGGGTTTGGAACCGTGCTTTAATCCCTGGAGATGGAGGAACGCCAAGGAAAGACGAAATCCATGGAAAACGCCCGCAGCCCCAGCAGTGCTGCCAGGAGCACGTGGGGTGGAGTCCTGGGGGAAACAAATCCTTGCCCTGGGCTCAGCAGATGTCGGGGGTTCAGGTTTCCAGCCTGACCTGTGTGTTCATGTTTTCCCTGCCTGTTTCTGCTTTCAGAGCCGCTGCTATTTTTGGAACCAAAACAAAAGCAAATCCTGCGGGGTTTGGAACTTGGAATAGCCTCAATTAACCAGTTTCTACGACGTAAAATAAGTGAAGGTTTCCCCGACGTGATTCATCCCTCATCACCCATCCCAGGCGTGGGAAACAGCCTGGAATGAGCCGAGTGCTGCAACAACCAGTAAATGACCAGTTGGTCAATAAGTAATTGGAATTAGTTATTTATAGGTTATGGAGAAAATGCTCATTAGAGAGAAACGGGTTAAAAAGGAAAAGTTGCAGCTGGGACAGAGAGCAACGAATGATTCACCTGCCTGGAGGTTCTGGCCCTTGCTTAAGAGGCAGCTCAGCCTCACACAGAGCCTTAAAAAAATAATTTTCTTACTCATTCCTGCCCTCCCTTCAGGTGCGAATTGAGTTACTGAGGCTTCACGGCCACAGCGGTGGTTTTGTCTTCAAGTAGAGATTTTCACTTCCCTGTGCTGCCCCAGCTTCCAACTTTCTCCTCTGTCACTGACCGTGGCACGTTTTATTTCCTTTTCCAAATCCAGAGAAGGCCATAAAGTTGACAAAGGGGGCTGGAGCCTCTGCTCTGTGGAGACAGATTGGGAATGTTCAGCCTGGAGGAGAGAAGGTTGTGTGGAGAACCTCAGAGCCCCTTCCAGGATCTCACGGGGCTCCAGGGAAGCTGGAGAGGGACTTTCCTCAGGAACTGCAGTGACAGGACATGGGGAAATCATTTCAGAGTGATGGAGAGGAGTTTTAGGTGGGATATAGGGAAGAAATTGTTCCCTGTGAGGGTGGGGACGCCTTGAAGAGCCATAAATATTTGGCAAGAGAAATCCTCTCTCCCTCGGCTCCAGGTCGCCTAAAGGGACATTTCTGCTCTGCTGAGGACACGTCAAATAATGCCACAGTGGATTCCACAACCAGGATAAACCGTGAGGAAACCCCCGGGGATTAATGAGGAGGGATTTGCCTCAGCTGTCTCCCAGCGAGGATTGCATCCCTGCATCCGTAACTCTCCAACCCAAACAAACCGAGCTCTGCTCCTCCAGGCGTCTTTCAGAGCCTGCCGAGTCCTTTCACTCTATGCAAAATTTAATTGAGAAACTTTTATGGCCCTAATTTGAATGTTTTCCTGTATAAAATCGGTGATGGATCCAACTTGCAGAGCTTTGAACACCTCTGTTCACATCCAGCTCCAACAGCGGGCGTTTTTTGGCTCACTGGATGAATCAATGCACCAAATCCGTACAAAATCAACATAAAACAGCCTCAATTTTGGCCAACCTCTCTTCCTTCACTTCCCTGCTCAGGATATCCCACATTTATAATGCTCAGAAATCCCCTGCAGGTCGCCCCAAGCCTCCTTGGTGTTGTCAACCGAGCCTCGGGTGCTCAGCTGGTGTCAATCTCAATCGCTAATTAGGTGATAATGGGCGGCACCTGGCTCAAGGTCATTAACACAGCTGAACACAATTGGAAATTAAGCTCAGAGCAAACAGGAACGTTGACCTTGGGATGACCTTGCCTGGAGAAGTGGTGACTTCATGGTCCCATGAGCTCTTGGAAGCAGGACCAGCTCCTCAAATTGTGATGTAGCCGAACGTCAAGAGCAGAATTGAGGGGAAACGGAGGTTTTGTGTCACCGGGGGTCAAATGGAAGGTTCTTGGTGACCTAAAGTGTCCTCAGCACTCAGTGGATGAGCAAACACAGCCCAAATCTCCCCTCCTTCACCCCAGAAGTCAGGGGTCTCCAGGGCAAGCAGCTCTGGGGGTGACCTCACACACCAAAAATTCACCCGGTCACTCACAGCTTGGGGTCACTCACAGCCCTGGGGTCATTCACAGCTTGGGGTCACTCACAGCTTGGGGTCACTCACAGCTTGGGGTCACTCACAGCCCTGGGTCCTGTGAGCTTCCCCTGACTGGAGAGAGATCATTTTTTTATAACATCGTGGTTTAATTTGAGATCCTCGAGATGCCCGGGACATCACGTGAGGCCTCGGAGCTTTTATGCAAAGTAAATATTAACATCCATCATTAATGACTGATCACGACACGATCGTTAACATCAGCACTAATCGCTGCCAGGGGGTGACTGGGAGCTGAGCACGGAGTTATTCCAGAATTAGCATCCGTAGGTGGCTCTTTCGTTACTCCAGGGCATCTTAGAATCTGAAAAGAATTGAATAGGAATTCTGCAGATCGAGTTTTGCCCGAGCACAAACAGGATGCAAAACTTCCAGAGCCGTTTTGCATTCTGCTTTTATTTAATACGTCAAAGAGGAATTAGAAAAATATGGGCTCCGATTCGACCCAGACTCAATTCCAAATTTCCACGACGAATTTGCAGAGTCCCTTGCATCAAAAATGTCTGATATTGGCAAGGCCTTGAGCCTGACAGAGCTCAAGGAGAGTTTGGATAACAACCTCAGACATAGGATGGGATTTTTGGGGCTGTGCAGGTCCAGAGGTTGGACTGGATGATCCCTGTGGATCCCTTCCAACTTGGGATATTCCATGATTCCATGATTCTGTTCCAAGGCCAAGGGCATGTGTTTTTCCATTCATGGATGGGATGAGGCAGCAAGGGATGAGATGTCCAGAACTTTCTGGGTTTGCCCTTCTGGTGACCCCAGAGAAGGATTTTGGGCTCCACCATTTCTGCACTCAAACACAAAGCATGGGACCAGGGAATTGCACTTCCTGGAATTCTATTTCAAAAATCATATCGAGGAGCGATTGACGTCCAGAAGCTTCTGCACACCTCTGGAATCCACTGCGCCTCGATCTTAATTAGGATTTTTATGTTAATTAATCATCTCCGTGCAGCAGCCTTACCATATGCAAAGCCAGCAGAAGCAACCCCTTCAAGCGTCCCACAAGAATTAACTTGACATTAAAAAATTGTAAAAAATTCACACAACAAATTGATAATAGCCCAAAATTGAGGGGTTGGTCAAAAGCCACGAGGCAAAGACTAAACGCATGAAGGCCCATTCGGTGAATAAGTACAGGCTTAGTGCGTAAATCACGGATTGCTGGGGGGTACCTCATGTCCGGCAGGACAATTCCAACCTCAATAAAAGGTGTCCGGCTGCCTCTGCTCCTCACACAGCTTCAGCTCTCAGCAAGAACAAGAACGGTGAGTGAGGGATCCTCCTCAGTTCTTATCTGGCTTTGGGCAAGCAGTGATTTGAGGTTGTGCCTTGGTGTCTGATCTCTGCAGGGCGTTGGGCTGGGTGGACCTTTAAAGGTCTCTTCCAACCCAAAACATTCTTTAATTCTATGGTTTTGTGATTCTGTGGTTTTGTGATTCTATGGGTTTGTGATTCTATGGGTTTATGGTTCCATGGTTTCCTGATTTCCATGGGTTTATGATTCCCTGGTTTTAGGATTCTATGGTTTCAGCGTTCCATGATCTACAGCTCTCTCTGAAATCCAGGTTTTCTGAGTCTGTTGCCTCTTGCAAAAAGTGGAGAGAGCAGTGGAAAATGAACCTCTCGGGGTGGAAATTCAGGGAGGGAGCGTTCTGGATGAGCACAGGGCAGGCAGTTCCCAGGAGAGTTCAAATATCTCTGGGACAGCAACCGGTGGTTCGATTCCTGCAAGGATCTTGTGTTTCCAACGCAAGACAAAGAAATAGGAAGGGGGGTGGCCTCCAAAGTGTGGAAAAATGGGGTTGAACCTCAAAATCCTTTGCGTTCCAGGTCCTCACTCCGCCCACCCTTCACTCCTCTCCCAACGCCATGTGCTCCACTGGATGCTGTTCCACGGGATGCTGCTCGGTCGTGAAGAGCAAGACGGTGTGCTGCAGCCCCTGCCCGAGGGTGGTGTGCTGCGAGCCGTGCCAGAAAACCGTCTGCTGCTCCCCGTGCCAGAAGAGCGTGTGCTGCTCCCCGTGCCAGCAGTCCTGCTGCTGCGACCCCTGCCAGAAGAGCGTCTGCTGTGAGCCCTGCAAGAAAACCGTCTGCTGCGCCCCGTGCCAGCAGTCCTGCTGCTGTGACCCGTGCCAGAACCCCTGCTGCGACCCGTGCCAGACGGTCTGCTGTGATCCATGCCAGAAACCCTGCTGTGACCCGTGCCAGACGGTCTGCTGTGACCCGTGCCAGAAGCCTTGCTGCGACCCGTGCCAGACTGTTTGCTGTGACCCGTGCCAGAAACCCTGCTGTGACCCATGCCAGACCGTATGTTGTGATCCATGCCAGAAGCCCTGCTGTGACCCGTGCCAGACTGTTTGCTGCGATCCATGCCAGAAGCCTTGCTGTGACCCATGCCAAACTGTGTGCTGTGACCCCTGCCAGAAGCCTTGCTGTGACCCGTGCCAGACCGTGTGCTGTGACCCGTGCCAGAAGCCTTGCTGTGATCCATGCCAGCAGTCCTCCTGCTGTGACCCGTGCCAGTCCGTGTGCTGTGACCCGTGCCAGAAGCCCTGCTGCGACCCGTGCCAGTCCGTGTGCTGTGACCCGTGCCAGCAGTCCGTGTGCTGCACCAAGGTGTGCCAGAAGTCCGTGTGCTGTGTCCCGCGGCCCTGCTGCTGCCCCTGCGGGTCCCTGTCCTGCTGCTCCTGCGTGGTGAAGAAGCCGGTGGTGGTTTGCTGCACCCCCGTGAGGAAGTACTGCACGCCCTGCATCCCCATCCAGCAGTGCTGTGCCAGCCTCAAGAAGAGCTGCTGAGCTCTCCCCGGGTGGCTCCAGCCCTGGTGTGAAAGGAGAACGGGCACAAGGAGGTGAAAAGCTGCTCGTTTGCTTCTGGTTCTCATCATGACGGAGCCAATTCGTGGCGATTTTCTTCTTCTTTTCAAGCTTAAGCTGCTGTTTCTTTCTGTGCTTTAGTTATTGACTGTCTTTAATTATCGACTGTCTTGAGTACACTTGAATTTATCATCCGTTGTATAAGGCATTATTAGATATTAGTGGGGTGTTAATTCTCCTCTTGGTGTTGGGGAAACCTTCTCTGTCACTGTGATCGCTCTTCATTTCCTCTCTCGATTTTGTAGACAATAAAATTTAGCATTAAGCAAAACACAACATTTGGTCTTTTGGTTGTTCTTATGTGGCTTTGCCCTTAATTTGTCGCCTTACCCAGGATTTGTCACTTTGCCCAGAGTCTGTCCTCATTTCTGGCGCCATCTGTGCCTTTGGCCAAGGTCCTGGAGGTGTCCCAGTGGCACAGCAGAACATTTGGGACACAAAGAGCTCTCCAGGCTGTTGGCACAAATTAGGTCATGTCTGAAACAAGCAGAGCATTCCTGATCCTCTGGAATGGGTGCCCAGAGTAATTGGGTGCCCCTGGATCCCTGGAAGTGTCCAAGGCCAGGTTGGAGCACCCTGGGATAGTGGAAGGTGTCTCATGGCAAGGGTTGGAATGGGATGAGCTTTAAAGTCATTTCCAACCCAAACCATTCCTTGATCCCTTCTGGCCCCTCCTGATCATTTGCCTCAGCTCCGATTCTACTACAAAAACGAAAAGTAATTAAAACTCAGAGGGCAAGGACTGAACAAGGCGTAACTGCCCCATCTGAAAACACGGCACTCCATAAATCAGAGAATCCTGGAACATCCTGACTGGGAAAGGATCCACCAGGATCATGGGGTCCAGCTCCTGGCCCTGCACAAACATCCCAAAAATCCCGCCCTGTGCCTGAGAGAGTTGTCCAAACTCCCCTGGAACTCTGGCAGCCTCGGGGCAGTGCCTGACACCCGCTGGGGGAAGAACTTTCCAGAAATATCCAACCTAGACCTCTCCTGACAGAGCTCCAGCCATTCCCTCGGGTCCTGTCCCTGGTCCCGGAGCAGAGATCGGAGCTGCCCCTCAGGAGGAAGCTGTGGACAGCTCTGACGTGCCCAGGAGCTCACTCCTGACCTCAGGAGGGGAATTCCAATGGGTACCAAGAGGAATTCGCTACTCACTGGACAGCAGGCAGCATCTTCTTCCCACCACCATCTTCCAAAAATAAAAGCTTAGACACCCCCTGAAATCGTTGAATGATTTTTACATGAGAAGAGTGTTTCCCCTTCAAGTTCCTGGACTTCCAGCCCCGGAATGAAACCCGGGGTTGGAATCCAGCTTAAAAGCCTCATTCCTAAAATAGCAAACCCGTGAGTCACCGATACCTTCCCTCCCTGGCTGGGACTTTCTTTGCTATTCAAATGCAGGACTCAGCTCGGAATTGCAGGTCTGAGGAAAATGCCTGGAGCTCCGGCTTGATTTGCTTCCTCCAACCTTCACATGAGACAGCTGCATTAAAATCATCTTCTCTACGTGTTTGACTCTTCGGAAAACACTGCTCGGGTCTTCAGGATGGTTTTTGTTTGTAGTAAATTGGGCAGAATGCAAAGGCAGAAGGATATCCTGTATCAGAACATTTAATAAAAGTGCATTCTGTTACGGGAATCTCATGAATATTCATTCCACCTTTGAATCACAGAATTGTGGAATGGTTTGGATTGGAGGGGATGTTAAAAACCACCTCGTTCCAACACCCCTGCCATGGACAGGGAGACCTCCAGCTAGGACATCCCGTATCAGAACATTTTATTAAAGTGCGTTCTGTTAAGGGAATCTTGTGAATATTCATTCCACCTTTGAGTCACAGAGTCGTAGAATAGTTTGGGTTGGAAGGGATGTTAAAAACCACCTCATTCCAACACCCCTGCCATGGACAGGGACACCAGAGCTCCACCCAACCTGGCCTTATCCTACATTGGAAAAGATGCAGGAACAGATTCAAAAAGATCCTGCGACTCAAACTCACAGAAGCATGGAAGTTCCCAAAGACATCACAGGATGGGACGTGGCCCGTAAAAGGAAGTTTGTGTAGATGTTATTTCTGACCCAAGTGCAGGATAAATGGCACTGAAGAGCAGGAAAACACCATAAATGCTGAGAGTGGTGGGGTGGTTCAGCCTGGAGAAGAGACAGGTTTAGATGGGATATTGGGAAGAAATCCTTCCCTGTGAGGGTGGTGATGCCCTGGAACAGGATATTCCATGGATTCCCCATCCCTGGAAGTGTCCAAGCCCAGGCTGGATGGGGCTTGAAGCAGCCAGGGATAGTGGGAGGTGTCCCTGCCCATCCAGTAGGGTTGGACTGGGTGATCTTCGGGGTTTCTTCCAACCCAAATCATTCCGTATTTCCATGACTACAACACTGGGATCATCTTGGCCAACAGGGCAACAATGAAACCCGATAAAAATGCGATGAATGGTTGATTCAGGGGAGATGTTTGAGGGTTTACACAAGGAGGACGTTGCTTCCCGCAGGCAACTCTTGATTATTGAGTGACCAAAACAATGCTCCCCTGGGGACAATTCCAGGAGGGACACCCGACGTCACAGGAGGTCGTGGTCACATCCTGGAAAGGCAGATCCTGTCCCAGTCACCCGGGATCACCTGCCACCGTGTCAGCCTCACAGTCAGAGTCTCCTGAACGTGATGGCAGCCTCTTTTTGCCATGAATTGGTGCTGCCTCAGCATCCTGGAATTCCCATCTTTTACTGGAGGCCCCTCTCATCACGTGGAAATAGCATCAACGCCTTCCAACGTGGAGTTGTCCCTGCTCTGCACGTGGCCAGTTCCTCATGTGAATACTCGAATGTGATCACCACAAATCACCAAATGTGATCTCCTCAGTCCCAGACACCTTTGGAGTAATCTCAGAAAATGGGATGTATGGAACCAACACAGGGAAAAACCTTCACGTGTGCACCGCTGCTTTGAAAGCCGCTTCATTTAGACTCAATCCATCCACTCCATGGATGAAAATGAAAAAAAATCTCAATAACACAACAAAAATAAAAAACAGTGAGTGTGAGGACCCAGAACCCTGAAGGGAGGCCCAAGAGCAAGACTGAGAAAGAGGAAATTTCAGCCTAAATTTTGACCACAGAAGCAGGGAAAAAAGGATTCCCATTGATCCATGGTTTCGACTGGCCCCCAAAAATCCTGGCCAAGGGCAGAGGGGACACATGAGCAATGACAGCTCCAAGTTCCAGGTGTGGTTGTCCCACTGCTTCAGCACCTGGCTCCCCCCAGGCACATTGTTAAGAGTCCCAAGGTCATTCCTTGGGAAGCGGATGGGAATACCTCAGAGCTCCCTCCCATTAACGCAAATCCATTCGAAAATTTGCATCTCTTGTTCCTCTGGACGAGTAATTATGGGGCACAATTGAGGCGGTGAGCAAACAGAAAGAGGTAGGTAAAGATTATAAAGATTAAACACCGGAAGACACGTGAGGGGACACCCGGGGTGATCCACGGGGAGTCGGAATTGCCAAGGGATGCCTCATTTCCAGGGGAGGAGGCTTTGGAGCGTATAAAAGGCTCCCCAGCCCAGGGGTCTTCATTCGATCATCTCGAGTCCTCCTCTCCTCCCTTCACTGCTCAGCAGGGTAAGTTGGACTTTGCTACTTGCCTTTACTTGGGGACTCTGTTTCCATGGGCTTCTCCAGGATTTCCTGGGCTGTCTGGTTTGGGACCGGACACCGCAGAAGATTTGGGATCGCAGATTGGTTTTGGGACCAGAGATTGGTTTTGGGCTGCACCCAGGTGGTTTTTCTCTGATTTTCTCTGATTTTTCTCTGATCACTGGTTCTCACTCAGAACCAGTGCTGGACAAAATGCCAAAAGCACAGGAGTCCGATGCAGGAATGTGATTCCAGGGACAGGCTGTCCTGGGATTCTGGACACCAGGCACTTCCCTGGCCAGTCTGGGATGGACAAAATGCCAAAAGCACAGGAGTCCGATGCAGGAATGTGATTCCAGGGACAGGCTGTCCTGGGATTCTGGACACCAGGCACTTCCCTGGCCAGTCTGGGATGGACAAAATGCCAAAAGCACAGGAGTCCGATGCAGGAATGTGATTCCAGGGACAGGCTGTCCTGGGATTCTGGACACCAGGCACTTCCCTGGCCGTTTTGGGATAGATTGGGGGATAAGAATGCTTTAAGCTGCCTCGGCCTCTGGGATATTCAAGCAGAGAAAAACACAAACTCTCTCTTTCCCTTCCAGCTTCGCCTCCACTCCCATCACCAAGATGCCCAACGGATGCTGCGGCGGCGGTGGAAGCTACTCCGTGTGCTGCTATAGCAGCCCCAAGACCTGCAAGAGGCCGATGTGCTGCAGCCCCATGCAGTGCTGCACGCCCTGCTGCACCCCCTGCTGCATGCCCATGCAGTCCTGCTGCATGCCCATGACCTGCTGCTACACCATGAGCAACAACAACAACGGCTGCTGCGGTGGCAACAACGGCGGCTGCTGCGGCGGCAACTGAACCCACCCGGCTCATTCCCTCTTGGATGTGGATGTGGATGTGGATAACACCCCGAATGCTCTTCCTCCTGTGCTTAGAGACTGTAGAACTCCTCTTCTTCTCCTGCCCTCCCTCGCCACGTGCGTGTGATGCGCCCTGAAGCCGCTGCCCAGCGAGTTTCTCCCCGTGAGCCCTGATCCTGCTCGTCATTTTCCTCTTGGTGTGTGGGATGTTTCGCTCTTTCCGTCGCTGTTTCGCTTCAATCTGTCTGAAAAAAACCAATAAAATCTGTAGTTTGTGACCCTGCAACCTCCTGGTGTTGATCTGTTTGTTCGATGATGGATCCGGACGGTTTTGCGGCACCTTTCACCTTTTCCTGGCTATTTTTTCCTGTTTCCAAGGTGTTCATTAGAGGAACACAAAGAAAATCAGGGCGTCCCTGATACATTAATTCAAAGAGGAGTTTCTGGCACCTCTGGGAGCGATATTTGCCCTCTCAGTATAAAATAACAGAGAAATGGGAAGAAAATAGGAGAAGAGAAGGTCATGCAGAGACCTCACAGCACCTTCCAGGACCTGGAGGGGCTACAGGGAAGCTGGAGAGGGACTTTTCCTCAGGAACTGCAGGGACAGGACACAGGGAATAGGGTCAGACTGACAGAGGGGAAATTTAAGTTGGATATTGGAAAAAAAAAATTCCCTGTGAGGGTGGGGAGGCCCTGGCACAGGTTTTCCAGGAAATTTCTGGTTGCGCCATCCCTGGAAGTGACCAAGGCCGGGTTGGACAGGGCTTGGAGAAACCTAGGATAGTGGAAGGGGACCCTGCACATGGCAGGGGATGGGACTGGATGATGTTTAATGTCCCTTCCAACCCAAACCAGTTTCTGATGCTATGAAAATAATTCATAAACTCATGAAGGACGGGAATGGTTTCTGAAGAGTCTAAGACAGACATATCCGGACTAGGAAAGCTCCGTGGATTTCTGTCAGCCAAAGAAATGCCGCAGGAGCTACAAACAGTCCCTACAGACGGTCTGGCACTCAGGACATGTAGGTTCTGCTTCTGACAAACCGAGTTACATGGTATTGGGCTGGAGTGGTAAAAAAACGGCAGAGAAACCCCTGTGGCTTTCAAGGGGCAGTTGGGGTTGCACCAAAACAGGAAGGTTCTCCACGCCGGGCCTTCTGACATATTTAATGCCTTTTTCTAACCCTGTTTTAACCCTGATCAGCCCTAATCTTAACCTTAACACTAATCCTAATGCTAAACATGTACTTAAGCCTAAATCTAAGCATAAGCCTAAGCCCTACACTAGCCCTAAAACTAACCCTAACCCTGACCCTAACCCCTAACCCTAAGGCTAACCCTCACCCTAACCCTAGCCCTACCCTTTATAACCCTAACCCTAGCCCTAACCCTAGCCCTAACCTTAAACCCTAACCAGAACCCTAACCCTAGCCCTAGTCCTTATAACCCTAACCCTAGCCCTAGCCCTTATAACCCTAGCCCTAGCCCAACCCTAACCCTAATTTTATAAAATATTTTCTTCGTCCCCGTTTTGTTCTGTTTGCATCCCACTCCCCAAAAAGGATTCGCCTCTAAGAGCTGGACACGACCACCCAGGGCGGGAAATGCCCACCTCAATCTCCCTTTTCACATCTGCGGGATTTGCCAATGGAAGATTTCCCTCAGCGGGCACAAGTGGAGCGCATCCCTTGGCTTCTGCCCCGTTAATTCCTTGTAAATTAATGAATGGATCTGCCCAAGTGCAGATTTCTGTCTCCTACCAGGAAGGAAATGCCGCGCGTGTTCTCCTGCCCTTCACGGAGAAGTCACAATTTACCTGCGTTGCTTCTCCAGTGTTTCACTCCAGGAATTGCTCTCATGCCAGGGAAGCCTGGAAAGGAGCTCTTGGCATTCCCTGCAGGGACGAAACAGCTCTGAAATCGCAATCTGCTCCCCCTTGCACTGCACAGAGAGCAAACCAAAGTCCCTGTCACCGTCCTCGAGGCCAGTCCCAGCTCACCTGGGCTGACCCCTCTCCCGAGCAGCCCCGGGATCCCTGAGGATGTCAGGCAGCAGCAGGGAACTGGCCAGGCAGGATCCTCCATCCTCTCATTAGGCAGCTCTCAGGATAATGTGACAAGGTCCTCAACTGAGAGCTGCAATTTCAGACAGGGAAAAAAATTCCTCCCAAAATTCCTCCACGGTGTTCCTTGCCAGGGTTCAGCTGCCCAAGGCTCTGCCTTGCCTTGCCCTCGCTCCCTTCCTCTCTCCCTCCCAGAAAATGGTTTCACCTCAACAAAGTCTCTTCCTGAGTCCCTGCCTCCCACTCAGCTCCACCTGCCCAGCTGGTACCAGTTTCTGTGCTGGGCACTTCTCCTCCACCTCAATCTTCTCACCTTTGATTTATTCTGGGCTCCTTCCCCTTCCAACACCAACTCCAAACCCTTCCCTCCCTGCTGGCGGGGCCGGGCAGGGGGTTCCTGCTCCAGGCCAGGATTCCAGGACCCAGCTGGATTTCAGCTGGATGCCAGGAGAGGCTGCAGGAGGGAAATGTTGGTTTGGGGTGCATCCCACCCAGTCCCGGAGCCACTGTCCCCTGTGTTGCCTCTTGCACAGGCAGAGCTGCCCCTTAACCTTTTAATTAAAATATTAATAAAAATACTACTACTAGCAATAAAAATTAATAAATAAAACAAGAACTTCGCAAACCTGGAAGTGTCCAAGGACAGGCTGGATGGAGCTCTGAGCAACCTGGGATAGCCGGACCCTGTCCCTGCCCATGGAACCGGATGATCTCTAAGCTCCTTTCCAATCCAAACAATTCCACGATGGTTTTGCACGGAGTCACGTGCGGGTGACCGAGCCCCAGACATCCCAAACACTCCTTGCTCCCTCCTCACGTGCACATCCGGTGACCATTTTCCGGATGTTTTCCCAATTTTCCCCAAACACCATTCCGATGAAACAACCGGCACGACGCCGGGGTTCGGTTTCGGCTCCCGCACTGATTCAGCACCAGCTGCGGCTGAGTCAGTCCCGGAACATCTCTGTCCAGCAGATACGAGGCTGCATTTTTTGGCTCCCTCGCAAGGTTGTGGGGAGGACAAATTCATCCAAATTCATGGGAGCCCTTTGATTATCTCCAGGCTAAACCGTGACGAGGCAGAACAAGGGTGGTGATCACCAGTAATGAGGCAAAATGCAAATTCCGGGCGACACATAGGGCTAAAAAATATGGGTTTGGATGGATAAACAGGGAAGCTGGAATGGTCAATGGCTGTCTCACTTCCAGGAGGAAGGATGGCCGGGAGTATAAAAGGGCTCTGGGCCCAGCTTGCTTCATTCACTCGTCTTCTCCTCCCTTCACCACTCCTCACTCTTCAGCAGGGTAAGTGAGAATTTCTAACCCTTCATTTGCTTCCCGAAAGGGAATTTTGGATATCTCACAGCAGTATCCAAGTATTGCTGGGGATCTGGGAGGGGCTTGGAAGTTGGGGTTTTAGGAACTCTGCATGAGGGGTTACAGGGACGAGCTGGAAATGTCCGGGAAGGCTCTGGGAGTGTCACCGGGGCCATGCGGGGCAAGGGGATGGAGAATGTTCCAGAAGGGCCCAGAGTGAGGACTCGGTGCTGGGCTGCTCCTCCTAAAACACCAGGGATGGCCCAGAATGAGTTGTCGGGCACCTGCACCATGGGAAAAACATAGAGGAGTTCCAGCCACGATTTACAAACAGGATATACCTGGGTTTCCCCTCCTGGAACCCCCAAATCCGAATTAATGAACAGAGCTTCGATTTAACCCCATATTCCCAAACCTGCTCCCACTCACAGCCTCTCTCTGCCCCTTCCAGCTTCGCCTCCTCTCCCACCACCCCCAAGATGCCCAACGGTTGCTGCGGAGGATGCTGCGGCGGGAATAACTACTCGGTGACCTGCTACAGCAGCCCGCGGTGCTGCAAGACGCCGATGTGCTGCAGCCCCATGCAGTGCTGCAGCCCCTGCTGCATGCCCATGCAGTCCTGCTGCATGCCCACCACCTGCTGCTACACCATCAGCAGCAACAACAACGGCTGCTGCGGCGGCTGCTGCGGCGGCAACTGAACCCGCGGCAACTGATCCCGCCCGGCTCATTCCCTCTTGGATATGGATTTGGACACGGAAAACACCCCGAAAACTCTTCCTCCTGTGCTTAGACACCGTAGAACTTCTCCTCTTTGCTGCCCTTAGTCCCCAAGTGCTTTGCTGCGCCCCGAAGCCGCTGCCCAGCGAGTTTCTGTCCCTGCTCGTCCTTTCCCTCTCGGTGTGTGGGTGGTTTAATGCTGCCGATGTCTCCCTCTCCCTTCTCTTTCTTTAATCCCCAATTAGCCATGAAAGACAATAAAATTTGTGAGTTCTGATCCTGCAAACTCCTGGGTTATGTTTATTCATTTATCCTTTAAACAGCGGCTCCACGTGTGGGATGTGTTTAGCGTTCGCCTAATTGATTAATGTAATTAATTTTGCATGTTTGTCACTCTGTGATGACAACGCCCCGTTGAACTGGGACTTGCAGGTGAAAAATGTCACCTCAGCAAGAGGAAAATCAGTTTAATTCCATCCTTCTCCTGCTGATTTGAAGATCATCTCTTTGGTCCTAAAAAACATCTGTGTGGTCCTAAAGCCAGAGCTGAAGGTCTTTTTTTTCCTAATGGGAATCTTTCAAAAAAATTGGCAGAGCTTTAAGGGAGGCTCCTTAAAAGGCTTGCTATCTTGTCAATGAGATTAAATAGACCAGCAAGCGAGGTCTGGAATCACTGGAAGATGTGGATGTCATGGAATCACAGGATTTTTCAGGTTGGAAGGGACTTTAAAGTTCATCCAGTCCCACCCCCTGCCACCTCCCACTAGCCTAGGTTGCTCAGATTTAAGTCCAGCCTGAAGGATTCAGAAATGCTGAGTCATTTTCTCTGGGTTCTGTTAAAACGTGGGAAACTTTAAGAGGCGAGATTCAGAAATCCAATATTTGCACTTGGTGATTTGTGAAATCCTCAGGAAGTGACTACAAAACTCCTCTAACGTGGAAAAACAATCCAAACCCAGCATAAAGCTGTGACTCTGGCAATGAGTTCCAAACCTAAAATCCTGCTTGGAGCTAACAGATCCCGAGGTCTTTTCCATTTTTCCACACAAATCCCACGGCTTCCTGCCAGGCAATTCCACTTCTCCCGTAGCTACGGAATAAATCACAGCAGAGCCGTGTCAGGTGCCAGCACAGCCCCGGAGCCACACCCCCGAATTCTGCACATGCTTTTCCCCGTGATTCAAACCCAAATTCCACCGGACAGAGCTCTGAGCATCCCTCACAGAGCCTCCACATGGAAATGCCTTCGGAGCCCCGAGGGGGTTCCCGGGAGAGGAATTTTCCTGGTACTTAAAAAATGTCTGGGCCACAGAAATGCAAAAGGGAGCAGCTCCACAGAACGTGAATCAAAGCAAAAATGCCAGAAAGGTGCTTGGCAGTGCCCGGAATTGTTTGTGTGTGAGATCATCGCTCCTCCGGTGTCCCCATTCCAGACTTTCCACACATAAAAGGATTTTCCTCGCCGTGGCCGCTCACTCGGCCGAGGTTCTTCGCACTTGGGAGGGAATTAATCCATTTAAACCAGGGAATAAACATCCCATCCCCAGCCTGCCACGGTCCCTCTGTGCCCGGTATCCGTGGGGATCCCAGATTCCCATCTCCCAGTCATCCACGGGAACAACACCCACTGCTCCTCACCCTCCTGGGGCCACCCTGGATTCCCTCATCTTCCTCAGCGCCTTTCCGTGGTTTTCCCACTGCCAGCAGAGTCTCCTTTCGGGCACATCACTCAGCATCCCGGCATTCCAGGTATCCTCATCCCAGGATCCCGCCTGACTAACACGAGCCCATTTGAGCATGACCAGTGGGAGAACTAATGGGATAATGGCCACTGGTTCAGCAGAGCTGCGCTGACACTGGGGCAGGCGCTAATTGCAGCTGATTAATCAGCCAGAGAGTGCCAGAAACAAAACACACACACACACGGCAGCGGCCTCAGTGCTCAGCTATTAATTCCCGGGACATGCCTCATTCCCAGGAGAGCTCGGCCACATATAAAAGGTTTCGGCCCCAGCTGTGTGTCCTCAGGACTCCGACTCCCTGCTCAGACCGTCCGTCTCTGCTCGCGGGGTGAGTTGGATTCTCTCAGCCCTCTCAGGTTGCTCCGTTTTTCCCTTGGAAATAGCAAAAAAACAAAAGGCATCGGTGGTTTGTTTTCTTTTTCCCAGGCTGTTTATGCCCGAGGGATTGGTCACCTTCAAAGGGTTTGTGAGTCATGGGGGAAGCAGCTCCCAAAGGAATTTTGGGGGGCTCAGCCTGGAGAAAAGGGGGTTCAGGGGGGCTCTGCACAACTCCCTGACAGGAGGGGACAGCCGGGGGGTCGGGCTCTGCTCCCAGGGAGCAGGGACAGGAGGAGAGAAGCTGTGCCAGGGGAGGCTCAGGCTGGATATTTGGGAAAATTCCTCCTGGAAAGGGTGACCAGGCCTTGGAAGGGGCTGCCCAGGGAGGTTTGGAGTGGCCATCCCTGGAGGTGTCCAAGGAATTCCTGGACGTGGCACTCAGCACTCTGGGCTGGGCAAAACGATGCTGATCCATCACAGGTTGGACTGGCTGACCCCGGAATTCTTTTCCAACCCCAATAACTCCCGGATTCCGTGATCTCTTCCCCAGGATGCTCTACCAGAAAGGCGGCACCGACCACGACCCGTGCCAGCCCTCCCCGGGCTGCGGCCAGAAGGGCTGGACATGGCCCAGCTCCACCGGGCACTGCCACGAGCCCCCCAAGACCTGCCAAAACCCCGGCAGCCTCAGCCACGACATCGAGGGGTCCTGCCAAAGCCCACCCCAGGGCTGCCACCCCGGCGAGCTGCGCCCACCGCAGCCCAGCTGCTGCCCGCCCCCGCAGAGCTGCAAGCCCCGGCGGCGGGTGGAGGTCAGCCCGGTGCCCCCCGTGTGCCCCCCGCCCGTGAAGATCCACCGCCGGCCTCTGGAGCAGCACCGCCCGTGCCCACCCTGCCCGGAGCCCGAATCCTGCGGGAAGCCCAGGAGAAGAGTGGAGCAGTGTCCTGAGGAGGACGAGGAGCCCCCAGTGGTCCTGCAGCCCCTGCCGCTGCAGCATCGCTGTCCCTGCATCCAGCGCTGCCCCCGACCCATCCCCTGCTGCCCCCGGCCCGTCCAGCGCTGCTGCCCCCAGCCCATCCCCTGCTGCCCCCGGCCCGTCCAGCGCTGCTGCCCGGCCGCTGTCCCCCTGCCACCACACCCCGGCCACCACCAGCAGCACAAGCAGGTCACTCTGGTGCCACTCTGCGTGAAGAACTGAGCCCAGCGAGGCGCCGGGACCCCTCCCCAGCTCGGGGCAGGGCTGGGGGGATTCACCCCTTGCCCAAAAGGATGCTCCCACCTCCGCTCTGGGCTCGTTGCTGCTCTTTCTTTGCACATCGCATTTGGGGTCTGCAATCGCTGCTTGGCCCCGGCACTGACACTTTAAATTCCCAGCCTGGTTTGGTTTTCCCTAAAGGAACAGCAGCTGGGTTCTCCCCAGCTTGGAGAGATCCCTTCCCTTCTGAGAAGCACCGGGAGATGGAGGAGCTGCCACGGATATTCCCCTTCTCCCCGAGGTTCCCCAGACTGTGATTTCCAGGTTGTTTTAAAGCAGCGCCAGGACTTTTCCTGGGGAAAAAAAGGAATCACTGTGATGGCAGGAGCACCAAGGACTCCTCCAATTTTATCTCCTCCCCGTGTACTCAAGAATAAAGTTGAAAACTATTTAGCAAACCCTCGGTTCCTCTCTTTCTTACCCCCACAAGCATCACCAACACCACAACGAGAAGATGTTAAAAGCCATTAAAACTCTCACAAGGAAACTTGTCCAAAGTTTCTGATTCAAATTGGAATTGGGGTTCACACGTGAGGGTTTCAGCTCTGGCTTCACCAGGCAGGGCGGTGGAAAATCCTCCCCACCGTGGTTTATCCACCCCAGGACCTCAGGATGGACGGATCCAGGCACAAAAATTTGCTCTGTGGCCGTGCCAGCACCTTCCTCCCCTGGACAGAAGCAGTGCACGGGGAGAGCATCCTGATTTAAATGTTAATTACGATAATGAGCGCGGGGAGGTGCGGCTGTGCATGCCGGGGATGCCTTTTCACTCCTGCAGGAAGGTGCAGGCCCGGCTCTTGCAGGCACACGGGTAACCTCACTTTGCCAGAAAATCCTCCCACAAAGCACATTAACATATCTAATTTAATTTCTTTGTGTTGCCTCAGCATCTCCTCACACACCCACCGCGGGGAACTGGAAAGGAAAAAAGGAAATTCACCCTCGTTTCCTTCACCACAACCATTTATTTGTCTCGTGTCTCATTTTAGCCAAATAAAAAACCACTTACCTGTGAAATTTAACGTAGGAGAGCCCTTTTTTAATTAGGGATTTTCTTCCCAGCCTTTTCCCAGTTCATTACCCCATTCCAGCCATGGGACCGTTCCTCCAGGAATTCCAACCTCTCACCCCAATTCGGTGCCACCTGAGGATTTTCCAAGTCCATCCCATTATCCAGGGTTTTAATGAAGGTGTTAATCAGCACCAGCACCAGTACCAGAATCATCTGCCCAGACCAAGCCTCCACCAGCTAAACCCCGAGGCTGCTGTGGGAGACTGTGCCAAAACCCCGCAGGAGTCGGGACAGCATCATCACACTCAGAACTGTGGAATTATGGAATGGTTTGGGTCGGGAGGCACCTCAAAAGACCCTCTTGGGGATGGGGACAGGGGGAATCTGGAATGCAGGAATAAAGAAACAGAATCATGGAATGGTTTGGGTTGGGAGGCACCTCAAAAGACCCTCTTGGGGATGGGGACAGGGGGAATCTGGAATGCAGGAATAAAGAAACAGAATCATGGAATGGTTTGGGGTGGGAGG
>VWZT01004868.1:13752-25262 GCA_013397055.1 Pachycephala philippinensis | reverse complement strand
GACCTCAAAAGACCCTCTTGGGGTTGAGGTGAGGGGGGCAATCTGGAATGCAGAAATAGAGAAAGAGAATTACGAAATGGTTTGGCCTGAAAGGGACCTCAAGGACGATCTCACTCCAACTCCCACAGGCAGAGACACCTTCCACTATCCCAGCCCCGTCCAACCTGGCCTTGGACACTTCCAGGGATGAGGCAGCCAGAAATTCCCTGGAAAACCCGTGTCAGGCCCTCCCCGCCCTCGCTCCCTCACGCATGGACCCAACCCCTTCATCACCGGGCACAATTTGCTTTTGGTGACTCTGAGCTGGCTCTTCCCATCACCTGCTCGTGCTTCACCTGGAAATGCTCCTCACGGGCAGCAGGAAGGGGAGGGCCGAGCCAGAGCTGTGCCATCACAGCTCCTGACTCACAGGTCACCCGTCAGTGTCCTGCTCCCCTGGAGAGGGTGAATAAGTCCTTTATTACCTGCCTGACACGGGCTAAGCACGGCTTAAGCCGTGTCAGTCTTTTATGTGCCCCGCTGGGGACCGATGTTATAATTAAAGATGCTTATCAGAAATCGTGAGTCAAGCAGAACATGCCAAGCACTGGGAACAGCATCCAAATGGAGGAGATGTTTTGCCAATAAATAATTTAATCCTCGTTCCTGCTGCGTGTTTCACGGGCAGGGGAGCACTTGGAGCTCTATAAAAGCCCTCAGCCCCTCGGCCTCTCACATTCTGCTCCCCTGGGCAGCGCCCGACTTCGCTTGAGAACTGGTGAGATTCAGCTGGGTCCCTTTTTGGATGGGGGTCTGGGTTTGGGGGGGTCACACCTGACCCTTCAGACCACGCTCTGCTCCCAGGGGTGATGGGCTGAGCCACGGGAGGAGCTTTTGGGGGACCTGGGGGTGGGATTTACGGTGGTGCCACCACATGCTGCTGTGCTTTGGGGTTGGTTTGGTTCCTGGAGGGGGAAAAATTGAAAGGGAAGATCAGAAAGAGGGTTTGGGTGTAATCTGACCAGTGTTGGCCAACCACAGGAATTTCCTCGGGATCCAGGTGTCTCACTTAGACACGAAAGGAACTACACAGACACAGGTTAAGAGATGCAGTAAAGAGCTGGGGCCAAGACCCCGAACTTTATTATATATGTTCTTAGAAATCACCGTGGATTGGAGGGAGAAATCACCACCCCCCAATCACACTGGTCAAAGGAAAGATCTATCAAATGTCTCCGCCTGGGAGAAATGGAATGCAAAACATGAGGCACGGTTAGCAAAACATGGCTATGTTTACAGAAAAGTCCATGAGAAACTCTTACAGAAAACGAAAACATCGAGAACTGCAAAACTCAGAGCAACATCCAGGCTCTCAGGACAAGCCCATGCGTGGCTTCATGGGAAATCAAACAGAATCAGAGGAGATGCTGACTCCAACCCTCTTTTCCAGGTTTTTCCTCTCTTTGCCAGGTTTTTCCCTACAGCCCCAACATGATTTACTCTTCGGGAAGAGAATCCTACTTCAACCTGAACTCCACCTGGTACGACCCCTCGGGATCGTGGCTGGACACGCGGCGCACGCCCTTCCGCTACGGCTACGCCAACTGCTGCTCCTCGGGCTGCGACGGCGAGGGCGTGGAGGGCATGAGAGGCCACGACTACCGCCACTACGGCTACCGGCAGCCCCGCTGCTCCGAGCGCTGCCACGGCTACTCCGGCTCCTCCTCCTCGTGCCACGGAGGGGGCTCCAGCTGCGTCAGGAGGCCCACGTACAGCTACGGAACATCGGGAGGGTGCCAGGGCTACGGGAGGTCCGTGTGCTCCGAGAGGTGCCACGGATCCTCGGGGGCAGCTCAGGGCTACGGGAGGTCTGTGTGTGCTGAGAGGTGCCAGGGATCCTCGGGTTCGTGCCATGGGGGTGGCTCCAGCTGTGTCAGGAGGCCCACGTACAGCTATGGGGGTTCAGGGGGGTGCCAGGGCTACGGGAGGTCCGTGTGCTCCGAGAGGTGCCACGGATCCTCAGGGGGCCAGGGTGGGAAGCCGTGTTGTGGGAAGCCAGTGCAGAGCATCCCAGTGCAGAGCTGTCCTCCTCCAGTGCAGAGCATCCCAGTGCAGAGCTGTCCCACTCCAGTGCAGGTCTGTCCCTGTCCCTGTCCCCCTCCAGTGAAAACCTGTCCCCCTCCAGTGAAGAGCTGTCCCCCTCCAGTGCAGATTTGTCCCCTGCCAGTGCAGGTCTGTCCCTGTCCCTGTCCCCCTCCAGTGCAGCAGGGCTGTGTGCCCGTAGCCAAGGACATCCCCCGCCAGCAGCAGAAGCAGATCTGCAAAGTGCCAGCCCGCAAAATCAAATAAAGAACATGAGGATTGAGGGGAAACAAAGGAAATTTGTCCCTCTTGCCCCCTGTCCTGCGTTGTCACCCATCTCCACTCTGTCCCTCCGCTTGTAACGTGCTCTGAAGTTGTGACCCACTGTCTCTGTGAAATTTAAAATGCTCTTTGCCTTATTTCACAGCGGACGTGGAGGCAATAAAAATGTTGGCTCAAATCCCCCTTGCATCTGTGTTTTTTTCCTCTTCCTCCCTCGGCGTGGCTTCTGTTCCTTCTGGTGGCCGAAGTTGGGTTTGCAGCGGCCTCGTCCGCCCTCGCAAGGAGGCTCTGGGTTGGTTCCACCTGGTGGCTCCTCATTCCCACTCCAGGCAATTTTTCCTGGTTGGGAAGTAACAGTTTTCATCACCGGAGTGTTTATGCAAGAGGGTAATTAAATATTAATAAAGTTGTGTAAAAAAAACCCCACACGTTTCATCAGAGAGGGGAAAAGCAGAGGGCCTGTTCGGGGCGGTGAGTACAGCTGGACTTGTACCATAAACCTCCAAAAATGTCAGGAAGAGGATTTGGGAATGGCTCTAACAGGGTGAAAGGCCCCGAATTGTAATTAAATATTAATAAAGTTGTGTGAAAAAACCCTACACGTTTCATCAGAAGGGAAAAGCAGAGGGTCGTTCAGGACCGTGAGTACAGCTGGACTTGCACCATAAACCTCCAAAAATGTCAGGAAGAGGATTTGGGAATGGCTCTAACAGGGTGAAAGGCCTCGAATTGTAATTAAATATTAATTTAAATATTAATAAAGTTGTGTAAAAAAAACCCCACACGTTTCATCAGAGAGGGGAAAAGCAGAGGGTCTGTTCGGGACCATGAGGCAACAGGTACAGCTCCAAAAAAAGCCCTGGGAGAAATGTCAGGAAGAGGATTTGGGAATAGCTCTAACAGGGTGAAAGGCCCCAAATTCCTGGTAGGGTCTGGAAGGGTTGGGAATNTAAACCTCCAAAAATGTCAGGAAGAGGATTTGGGAATGGCTCTAACAGGGTGAAAGGCCTCGAATTGTAATTAAATATTAATTTAAATATTAATAAAGTTGTGTAAAAAAAACCCCACACGTTTCATCAGAGAGGGGAAAAGCAGAGGGTCGTTCAGGACCGTGAGTACAGCTGGACTTGCACCATAAACCTCCAAAAATGTCAGGAAGAGGATTTGGGAATAGCTCTAACAGGGTGAAAGGCCCCAAATTCCTGGTAGGGTCTGGAAGGGTTGGGAATGGAATCCCCTGGGAGGATTTTTGGAGCGAAGCAGGAATCTGGAGGCTGCTCTGAGTCATGGCACCGTGTCCTCGGAGGCTCCTGGCACCTCACCTCACCCAGGAGTGAGCCTCCACCACCTCCTGGCGCCAGGATGTGACACATGGCGGGATCAGGATTCATTCCCGGGGTTAATTGTGGGGATTTCTCCTGCAGGATAAGGAAAAGAAGCAAAAACAGACGCTGGTTTTAGGGCTGGACACTTGGGGGTTGCCAACAAGGCCTGACACTGCCCCAAACCTCCCTGGGCAACCTCTGCAAAGGCAATTCCTTCATAAAACCAACAAATTACCCCCAAAAAAGGCATTTCCCACTCAGAATGATATCGATGGAACCAGAGATGCCTGTCCTAAAGAGCAGGAGATTTGTAGGGGATACAGAGACCAATTGTGGGGTCACCACAGTCCTGTCCCACACCAGGCCCTGCTCAGGTGTTTGTTTCTATCGCCGATGGAACAGGTTTATCCCCATCCAGGCAATCAGGGCTGTAATTAATCGTGAATAATGAGTTTCACAAGGATTTTCATTCTCCCAACGTTTGTGAAACACATTCGGATTTCCTCATCTATCGATTCCGGTGATTCAGCTCTGCCAGGGATCAAGGAGTCTCCGGACTCTGTGTTTTATTTTAATTCAATCCAGAATATTTTTAATAACACAGTGGCCTCTAGAGTCCTGCAGGAGATCAGGCCTGGAGCTCTCCATGGGCAGAAAGACACTTTTGTCCCCAAAGCAGAGCATTAAAGACAAGGATCCCGATGTCTTCCCGCTCCTACCAGGATGTTCTCCGCGTCCTACGGGGTTTTAAATCCGTTCTGTTTGGGTTGAAAGCCTTTGGGTAAAGAAAGGACTGGCTTGAAAAATTCCAGCACTGCTTTTAGTGGTTCTTTGCTGGTTTCACTCAGAATTTTTGGTGTTTCTTTGATGCTACTCCCTGCCCAAATACCTTTATTTTTACTACACATCACAGTGGCTTTTTTCGTTCTCTTTCCCTTTTATTTCTGGGTTCCCTTTACAACCCCATAATCCCACCGCACGATCCCACCTTCCCACCCTCTAAAGTTTGGGCTTTAGGCACAAGGAAAAGGTAAATGCTGCAGTCAAAGGCGACAAAAACCATCCCGAACCCTCCCCAGCCCCGCGCCCCGACCGGGCCAGGCGTGGGGGGGCAATTAACATTTTTATGGAGTAACAGGAGGAATGTCAGGATATCGATCTGCTCCGTGAGTCAAAACAGCAGGGCAAAAACTCCCAATTAGCCAAGTGCTCGGGGTGCTGAGCAATCAGGTCCCTCCAGTGGGGCCCCATCTCGTTTCCGGAGGAGAAGCCCGGGCCGGGCTATAAAAGCCGTCGCTCCCCGTTTCTCCTCAGCGTTTCAGCTCCTCAGCGTCTCCTCTCGAGCTCCTTCTCATCCAGGTGAGTTCAGATCCATCAGATTTTTTACTTTTAATGCTCTCCAGCTTCTCCCCGATCCTGAGCTCTTGGGCACTTCTCTTCCGTGTCCTATCTCCGTCTCAGTTCTTCTGCCGAGTAGGAAAATGTAAAAATTCCTGGCTCAGGTGGCCGAGGACTCTGCAGGTCTTGCTCTGGACTCTGTCCTTCTCTTCCTCTTCTCTTCTCTTTTCTCTTCTCTTCTCTTCTCTTCTCTTCTCTTCTCTTCTCTTCTCTTCTCTTCTCTTCTCTTCTCTTCTCTTCTCTTCTCTTCTCTTCTCTTCTCTTCTCTTCTCTTCTCTTCTCTTCTCTTCTCTTCTCTTCTCTTCTCTTCTCTTCTCTTCTCTTCTCTTCTCTTCTCTTCTCTTCTCTTCTCTTCTCTTCTCTTCTCTTCTCTTCTCTTCTCNAATCATGGAATCATGGAATCATGGAAAGGGTTGGGTTGGAAGGGACCTTAAAATCAGCTCATGGGCAGGGACACCTCCCACTATCGCAGGTTGCTCCAAGTCCCATCCAACCCATCCTTGGACACTTCCAGTGTCCCTGGTCATCGGCTTCACTCACGGATGAGTTTTCCCAGCAGGTCTCCAACCATGTGCTCCCGCCAGGACAAGGACCAGTGCCACCAGCAGGAACGGTCCGGATGCCACGGCAGCGGGTCCGGGTGCCACGGGAGCAGTGGCGGGTCCGGGTGCCACAGGAGCAGTGGATCCGGGTGCCACGGGAGCAGTGGATCCGGCTGCCACGGAAGCAGTGGTGGATCTGGGTGCCACAGGAGCAGCGGATCTGGCTGCCATGGTAGCAGTGGTGGATCCGGCTGCCATGGAAGCAGTGGTGGATCTGGCTGCCACAGGAGCAGCGGATCTGGCTGTCATGGTGGTGGATCCAGTTGCCACGGGAGCAGTGGTGGATCCAGTTGCCACGGTGGTGGATCCAGTTGCCACGGGAGCAGTGGTGGATCCGGCTGCCACGGCAGCAGCGGCGGATCCTGCCACGGAAAGCCGCAGGAGTGCCAGCAGCAGATCTACCAAGTATCCTCGAAAATGAAGTGATCACCCCACCACCTGCAGGTGATCCACAGGAATGGCCCGGATCTCGTGCCAATTTCGGAAAGCTTTGCATGTCCCCCAGCAATTTCCAAGGAAAATGTGTCCCTCCCCTCCCCTGGTGAGTCCTGTAACCCCTCCTGAGCTTCTCTGCGGGTGCTGAAATAAACTCTTTATTCATGCTGGCACAGCTGTCTCTGGATCAGTCTGTGACTACATTTGGGCCACCACAATCCAGAATTTGAGCCAAAGAGTCCTATAGACAAAGAACCCCTTTTTTTTGCCATTTGGCCCCAAAATGCCACCCTTGGGGGAGGTACCTCCACGTGCTGCTGGTGGCAAACCCCCAGCCAGCCTTTCTAGAAAAGCCCAGCCCTGCCAGGGCTCTGGATCGTGCCAGGGGCGTTGCGCGATCGTTACACAACGAGCTGCCAAATTTCTTCTCAGCTTGTAATTAAAACGAATTGGGTAATTTATTGCTCTGGTATTGCTGTTCGTGAAATGGATGTTACCTTGATAAGATTGTTCTCGAGTGCGTCAGGAGGATCAGAAATTTCTGGCATTGCTGAAAAGGGTGCAGGCAGCAGCTCACTCCCTGTTGTCGGAGCAGGGATGGCTCGGAAAGGCTCCTTCTCCGAGTCTGGAATTTGCCTTGAGTCCCCCATTTTAAAACCCATTTTCAAGGCACGTTAAGGTGGCCAACCACAAAATGGAGAGGTGCCCATTGTCAACAAATTTGGAGCAATTAAAACACGAGGGACTGAACACAGGGCGATGCCAAGAGGCAAAAATTCCTTTGAGTCTTTTTTCCCGGAGATCGTTGACCACATTCCTGCCAATGCCAGAACAAAACCCAGTTAAAGAGCAGCGACCAAACCCAGGCACAGCTTGCCCTGACACTGCTCTAGATCATGGCAGGAGTTTGGCAATACAAGAAAAGCTTCAGGTTGCTCACCTGGTTCATTCCTTCACCTGCCCTGTCCTCCCACCTTTCCCAAAATCCTCCGTGTTTGGGTAACAGCAAACATGGATGGGTTTTGGATGGCAGGAACCACTCACTGTGATCACCATAAAATCTTAATCAACGTGGAGAAAGACAAATCAAATCCGGATTTCAGCCTTTATTTGCTTCCTGTTTAATGATTGAAACGTCTTCCACGAGCAGTGACAGAAAAGGGCCAAACAAGCTCTGTGGTCCTAAAGAATTCCCAGCCCACGCAGCAGAAAGGGTACAGGGAGTATCCCAAATTATTGCCTGTCAAGAGCTCTCCGTGTGGGGCTGTGCATCCGTAGGAATAGCACCGGGATTTGCTGGCTAATTAGCAGCTAATTGGGGATCAGGGAAAACCCAAAAAGGATGTTCCTACAGCTCTGGAGAAAGTCCCGGGGGTCTGCCAGGTCCCCACAACGTGGCACCACCGTGTGTGGCTCCCATGGGATCCCTTCTCCTCCTCCGGCAGCACCGGAGGAATAAAACCTGGAATAAAACCACAGCACGGCTGCTCCGGAATTATTCCCGGGATGAGAGTCAACCACATAATTAAGCACCTTGCTAATCCTGGATCGCTACGCAGGGCAGGGCTTATCCCTTCCAAAAATAAGAATATTCCAGCTGCTTGTGGTCCTCCTGGCAACAGCAGAAACCTTGGAGTTTCTTCATCACCCCGCCGTGTTTCGACTGGTTCCAGGAGGAGTGCGCCAATGGTGATTCCAGGCAAATCCCAAAATCCCTGAGGTTGGGAAAGACCTCCAAGGCCATGGAGTCCAAGGCGTGCCCAGTCCCCACCTGGACACCCAGACCAACGTCCAGGAATTCCTTGGACACCTCCAGGGATGGCCACTCCAAACCTCCCTGGGCAGCCCCTTCCAAGGCCCGGCCGCCCTTTCCAGGAGGAAATTCCTCCTGGTTCCAACCTGAACCTGCTGTCAGGGAGTTGTGGAGAGCCAGAAATTCACCCTGAGTCTCCTTTTATCCAGGCTGAGCTCCCTCAGGAGTTTTCCAGACCTTTCCCAGCTCCGTTCCCTTCTCTGGACTCACTCCAGCCCCTCACACAGGCCCAAACCTGGACACAGCACTCGATGTTCCCCTCACCAGCGCCCAGCACAGAGGAAATTCCCATTAAGGAAGAATTTTCTCCCTTCCCAAAGCTGTTATCAGCACTTCCAGACCCATCTCATTTTTTTAAGGGGGTTGCAGGCCGGGAGAACCTCAGGCCATTCCGGAAGGATGTTGTGATTTAGGGATGAGACATCATTTCCCCGCTGAACCCAAAGGTTCGGGATCCCTCCCCGGGTGTGATCAACACCAAACCCGACCTGGGGAAACCGGGGCCACCCACACGACTCCCCCAGCCCGGCTCAGCGCAGGCACAGCCGGCAATTAAATTTCTGTGGACAGGAAAGGCGACCTATAAGGAGAGGCAATCCCAGTGTGGATCAGGTGAGTCACCTCAGGAGCCCGAGGAATGGGGAGGCAAAAAAATAAAAGTCATCGGCGAATTAAATGAACCGGCAGAGCTGTGGGACAAGGGAGGGGCTTCTTCTCCATGTGGGGTGCGCAGAGAGGGTATAAAAGTGCTCCTGTCCCTGAAAGCCTCATTCCCTCTCATTCCTTCCTCGACTCTTCCCTGCACGAGCAGCTCAGGTAAGAGCTGGGGGGCTCTGGAACCCTCTGAGGGGTGGATGGGTTTGGACCCCCAACGCCTGGAGCTGGGGTGGGATTTGTTCTGCGCGGAGTTGGGAGCAGGGGAGAGGTGAGGAGAGAGCCCAGGAGTTCGGAGGGAGCAGAAATTGGGACTTGGAGGGAGGATCGGGGTGTTGGCTCGGGTTGGCTCACTTTGGAAAGCTGGGTGTCCCCAACACCTTCAGTGGGACAATCCCACGGGGGAAAAGGACCCAGTGCAAGCTTTAAAGACAACTGTGGGATCTGGCAGAGACTGGAAAAAGAAACACCCGCATTCCTCTTGCCTGGAAGGGCAGGAGCCGGAAGGAAGAGCCCCTGACCGCTCCTGTGTCCCCACAGGTCACCCAGCTCAGGACCATGTGCTCCCGCCAGGAGAAGGACCAGTGCCACCGGCAGCAGCGCCAGAGCAGCGGCGGCTGCCACAGCTCTGGGGGTGGCTGTCACAGCTCCGGGGGCAGCTCCGGGGGCTGTCACAGCTCCAGCGGTGGTGGCTGCCACAGCTCCAGCGGTGGTGGCTGCCACGGGAAGCCGCAGCAGCAGCAGCAGCAGCAGCAGCAGATGCCGCAGGTGCCCCAGCAGAAGATGAAGTGACCACGCCTTGTCCCAGCGCCAGCAGCCGAGGCCACGCGGGCACCGGCTCCTTCCCACCTCCCCAGAGCTTCCAAACCCTCCCCGGTGCCCTCCGGAGCCTGGGAAGGGCCTGGCTGGTGCTTCCCTGCTGCCTTAGCCCCGTGAGGTGCTCAATAAAGAGTCACATTCCCAAAATCTCTCTGGTGTTGGCGTTTCCTTGAACTCCTCATCTTGTTTTCCAGAGTCAGGGAGGCGGCCTGGGAAGGGGTTTTGGGGCTGGGATGTTTTCCAGCCTCGCTCAAAGGATGAGTGAGGGCTCCTGGGTGGCACAGCCGTGCCCAGCTGCCAGCCCCGCTCATCCCAAGGAAACCCTGGAAGTGGTGACTCATCCTAAATTTCGAGGTCCCTTTCCTCTGCCTCCGAGGGTTCTGCCTGTTAAAAGTTATTTCTTTTCCGTGCAAACACAAAATTAAAGGATGGAGGCAGGATGGTGAGGAAAGGGATTCTCCCCCTCTCTCTCTGGTGAGATCCCACTGGGAATGCTGAGTCCAGGACTCGTGTTCCCAACATAAATGGGACATGGAATTGTTGGAGCAAGTCCAGAGGAGGCCACGAATTTGACAAAGGGCCTGGAGCCCCTTCCCTATGGATCCAGGCTGGGAATGTTGGGAATGTTCAGCCTGTGGAAACCTCAGAGCTCCTTCCAGGATCTGCAGGGGCTCCGGGGAACACGGAGAGGGAATTTTCCTCAGGAACTGCAGGGACAGGACACAGGGAATGGGGTCAGACTGACAGAGGGGTAGGACAGACACCCACAGCCAGGAACTCCCCATGGACAGTTTGGGCACCCAAAATTCGGGACGTGAGGGTGTCCTGCCCTGGGGACACTGCAGCCACCAGGGGAGCGTGATCCCGGTGTCACCACATCCCCCTCTCCCCAAGCTGGGACTCGTTTAAGGTCGGCCTCGATGATCTCAGAGGTCTTTTCCAGCCTCAGTGGACAACGCAGGACACGGCGACCCCGGGGTCAGCTGAGAACAGTCCTGAGGGGGTTTGTCCAAAGCCACCCCTTTTTTTTTTTCCAGGAAAAGCAGGAAGGGGCTGATTTTCAGTGCTGAAATCCTTGATGTGACTTGCAAACGATGCTGGGTTCCAGCTCAAACAGCCCAAGCCCTGCTCCTGTCTCCTCCTCCCTCCAACAGCTCCCAGGCATTTCCCTCTGGCAACACTTCCTTCTCCGGAGGAATTCCAGGAGGATTTTGCCGTCATCCCATTGTCCCCACGGCTGTGGCAGCTCTTCCATCTCACGCAGAAGAAAAAGCCCCTTTCCCCCTCTTTTTACCTGGATCATTGCTGCCTTTATCTGGTGCCGGCTCCAGAGCAGGGATGAGGCTCTGGGAAGAGGGGCTATAATTAAACCTGGGCTTAACTCCACCGAGCAAAGCCCGAGCAGATGAACCTCTGGAAAACCAGGCACCCAGGGCTTTTCCCACCGGAGGCAGGCAAGGCTGGCAATTAGCAGCTGATGTGGCACAGGAAAGAGATAAAAACGGAGCGATATCCATCGGCAGTGAGTCAGGGAGGTGTAAACAGAGGTTGGTTGGGAGTTGGGTGTTGGATTGACGGATCCAGTGACACGGAGCTGTCTCACTTCCCGGAAAACAGAGGGATGCCTCTATAAAGCTGCTCCCATCTCGGGATACTCATTCCCTGCTCTCGTTTTCCCTCTCGCTCAGGTAATTCCGGCAGAAGAGGTGGATTTTCCCCTTTTGGGGAATTGTTGCCTGGCAGAGGATGTGGAGCTGGGGTCGGGATTGGGATTGGGATGCTCGCGGGGTTTGGGGTGCAGGGAGGGAGGTCAGGACCTGTCTCGGGGCTGGTGATGGGCCAGCTGATGCAATTCTCCATCATGGACTCAGGGAACAGATCCAGATCCCGGGAAGGGGCTCCTGGGATCCTGCACAGCAGGGCTGAGTGGGGGGTGAGGATGGGGCAGGCACAGGGAGCTGGGATTGGGGCATTGGGACAAAGGTGGCACTGGGACAATGGTGGCACTGGGACAATGGTGGCACTGGGACCATCGGGGTGGTGGCACTGGGACCATTGAGGCAGTGGCACTGGGACCATGGGGGCGGTGGCACTGGGACCATCGGGGTGGTGGCACTGGGA
>VWZT01004868.1:0-13715 GCA_013397055.1 Pachycephala philippinensis | reverse complement strand
GGGGGCAGCTCCGGGGGCTGTCACAGCTCTGGGGGTGGTGGCTGTCACAGCTCCGGAGGTGGTGGCGGTTGTCACAGCTCCGGGGGCAGCTCCGGGGGCTGTCACAGCTCCAGCGGTGGTGGCTGCCACAGCTCCAGCGGTGGTGGCTGCCACGGGAAGCCGCAGCAGCAGCAGCAGCAGCAGCAGCAGATGCCGCAGGTGCCCCAGCAGAAGATGAAGTGACCACGCCTTGTCCCAGCGCCAGCAGCCGAGGCCACGCGGGCACCGGCTCCTTCCCACCTCCCCAGAGCTTCCAAACCCTCCCCGGTGCCCTCCGGAGCCTGGGAAGGGCCTGGCTGGTGCTTCCCTGCTGCCTTAGCCCCGTGAGGTGCTCAATAAAGAGTCACATTCCCAAAATCCCTCTTGTGTTGGCTTTTCCTTGAACTCAGAATCCCAGGATCGACGAGGTTGGAAAAGACCTCTGAGATCGCTGGTTCCGAGCTTCTCATCCTTGTTTTAGGTGCCACTGGAAGGCCGTGGATGGATTAATGTAGATGGATCATTCCTGGTGGATCATTCCTGGTGGATCATCCCCAGGGGATCATCCCTGAGGGATAATCCCTGAGGAATCACCAGCTCTGCTCTCCCCCTCCAGCTGGAGACAGACCCCAGGTGTTGGAGAAACCCCAAAAACCTCTCCCCACCCCACGGCGTGACCCCACAGCCCAGAGACCCCCAGGGCTTCCCAACCCTGCCCCGAGACCCCTCGGAGCTTCCCAGCCACAGCTTTGAGCCCCCTCCAGCCTCGGGAGGCTCCTAAAACCCACACAGGCACCAGGTTGTACAGTTTTTATTGGGTTTTGTGGTTTATGTGAGAAGGAGAAAAATAAGCCGGGAAAAAAAAACGCCTTTGGGATATTTACAGTGCGGAAACATCTCTGTGAAAATCACGGTCGGGGCTGAAGGATTGGCTGCAGCCAAGGTGCGTTTTTTGGTGTGCCCACCCTCCAAAAACCCGTGGGAATTCTGCTGTTGGCTCCAAACGAGCTGGAGATGAGCTCCCAATAATAAACCTTTAATTTCCCCCCGACGAATTGCCGCTCCGGATTCATTACTGCTGCACAGGCTGAGTCAAATAATTACCCCGCTCATCCCAGCCCTATTAACGAGGGATTTTTTTCACTTTCTCCCCATTAATAACCGGGGAAAAAGGGGTTGAGATGTCAGCCGTTGCTTTTTGGGAGAAGAAAAGAGAAAGAAGAAAAAGGAGAAAAAGAAGAAAAAGGAGAAAAAGAAGAAAAAAGAAGAAAAAGAAGAAAAAGAAGAAAAAGAAGAAAAAGAAGAAAAAGAAGAAAAAGAAGAAAATCTGCCCTCCATGCACCCCCCCTGAGCCTTCAAATCTGCATTTTTAGAGCACCCCAAGGAGACACCGCTGGAGCATCGGGACCAAAGGAGACCTGGGGATATTTTTGCCTCATGGAGGTAAATTTGGGATGGTCTTTGCTTCTCCCAGGACGTGGCCTGGCCTGGAGGAGCAGGGAGAGCCTGGGAGGAGATCCCACTGTCGCTGGTGCCCACAGAGCAATCCAGGGATCCTATGGAAAAGGAGGAAAACCCACGGCGGGGTTCATCCATGGCCACCCCAAAACCCTGCTGGAGTCAAGTCCCCACTCTTAAAACCCTACTGGAATCGAGTCCCCATCCCAAAAACTGTGCTGGACTCGAGTTCCCATCCCAAAACCCTGCTGGAGTCAAGTCCCTCCCTCCAGCCCCCTCTGATTCGTGCCCAATTACTGTTCAGTTTTAATTAGAGCTGAATAAACCCCCGGCGAAGTTCACCCATGGCCACCCCAAAACCCTGCTGGACTCGAGTCCCCACCCCAAAACCCTGCTGGAGCCAAGTCCCTCCCTCCATCCCCCTCTGATTCATGCCCAATTACTGTTCAATTTTAATTAGAGCTGATTAAACCCCCTCCAGAGCTCAGCTCCTGCTCCATCCCACCCTCCCCACTGGACTGGGCTCACTGGGATGACCACAAAGGTGAAGTTTTGGGGTGACACCGGGCCGGGGATGGTTTTGGGGTGCTCCCTGGGCTGTCCCTTACCCGCTCTCGGGGTCCCAGGAGCAGCAGAGACCCCTCAGTAGACGCAGGATTTGGAAGGAGCCCTCTCCTTGTTCATGGGCTCCGTGTCGGGGTCCGAGGAGCGAGGGATGGATCTGTATTTGCTGCTCGGGGGTCTCTGAGGGGACAGAGGGACCCTGTCAGACCCTCCCAAAGCAGGGACTATGGGCATGAAAAAAGGCCTCAGGCTGGGAATTTCTTTAGCCCTTGCAGTACTTTGTGAAGATTCTCTTTCTCACGCGAAGAATTTAAAACAATGTTATAGTTTTGTAAATCTCTGCACCTGCACCTACTTCTCAAGGACTGTTGTGGCTTCAACCAGAAAAACATCCAGAAACGGATGTCTCAGAACTGGAGCAATCACCCCAAGGGGTGGGTGTCCGAGGGACCAATCATTTTATGCCATTCAACACACTTTTATATTAACATATAAAAGTTGTTCAATCTTCCATTAAAACTCTCTTACTTCGGACAATTTCGTGGTAGCGTGGACTCTGTCAGCTTTAGCTCCTTGGCAGCAACAGTGACAGGGGACCCCTCAGCCCAAGGGGTGGAGGATGCCCAAATCGGGGTGCAGAGCCGGGATCCCCCCTGGATCTGCCCCTTCCACACCCTCCCATTCCCTGCTGGAAACGGGGAACAGCAGGAACGGGAGGGGGAACAGGAGATTTGAGGTGCAAACCCAAGGAAAATCCAGAAGTGGAGAGATCCCAGCCCAGCCCTGGAGGTGGGGTGGTTGTTGCAGACCCCCCATCGTCCCCAACCACCCCAAAATATCGCCCCAGCACCTTTCCCCCCCTCTTTTCCCCCTCCCATTCCCTGCTGGAAACGCGGGACAGCGGGACCAGGAGGGGGAACAGAAACTTTGTGATACAAACCCAAGGAAAATCCAGGAGTGGAGAGATCCCAGCCCAGCCCTGGAGGTGAGATGGCTCTTGAAGACCCCCCCATCCTCCCTGACCACCCCAAAATATCCTCCCAGCACCTTTCCCACCCTCTTTTCCCCCTCCAGTACCTTGACAGGAGCGAATTCCTGCTGGATCAGCTTCTTGAACTCGCTCCTGCTGAAGGGCTCTGGTTTCTTGCCCTTCCTGGCGTTGCCCTGGGAGCTCTGCATCATCTCCGTGATGGCTTTAATCAGCTTGGACATGGCTCCAGTCCTGGAGAGGGGCAGAACCTGAGGCCACAGCCTCTGTCAGCAGGAAAACCCCCACGTTCCCGTCCGAAAATCCCAAATATCCTGCTCAGCTTCGGTTTTCCTGCATTTTATTTTAGCAGAGGTAAAAAGGAGCTTTCCTTTTCCTTTCTCTGGGGACTTTCACCTGAATTCCCTTTCATTTCTCCACTTTCCCTGGTTAAATTAAAGGGAAGCTGCTCCCCGAAACCATCCAGGCACTTGTGGCATGAATGAATCAGCTCCTGCAGGTGAGGAAAGTTGGTCCCAACTCCTGCCTGGGAGCTGATCCCATCCTGGAGCCTCCAGACCTGGGTGAAACCAGTTCATTCAAACGCAAAAGCTCATTTCAAACCCCAAAAAACAAAAGAAAACGGCGGAGACTCACCTGCACCGAGCAGGGCCGGGGTGGGACTGGTGGGAGCAGCTCGGAGCGGCTCCTGGCAGGCTCCGGGAGTGGGAGGAGGGAGAGGATTCCTTCCGGTCAGTCCTGTTCTCGGGCTGCCTCTTCCCACAGAGCCTCCCTCATTATCCTGCTGCTCCGAGGATGTTTACCAGCACACCTGCAGAGGTGTATGTAGGTCAGGCTACAAAAGGCTCTGCGCCTCCTTGGATCCCCAAAAAAGGCAGCCAGAGGTTCCCTTCCTACATAAAATTCTGTATTTTACCCCCTAAATGGGTTTTTTTTCCTCTACGACCAAAGTGGTTTTGGGTAAAGTTTAGAAGATGTTAAAGAACAGAAAAATTCCTGCAGGAAAAGGGAGTTTAATCTTATTTTTGGGGCTGTCCCAAATGTCACTGAGCAATCACCCCAAGGGGTGGGTGTCCAAGTGACCAACCATTTTATGCCATTCAACACATTTTTATATTAACATATAAAAGTTGTTCAATCGTCCATTAAAACTCTCTTACTTCAGATCAATCTCGTGGTAGCGTGGACTCTGTCAGCTTTAGCTCCTTGGCAGTGACAGCGACAGGGTCCATCCCCTGTGTGGTCTGGAGGAGTCACCGAGCGAGTGTGGCTCTCAGGGGGGGTGTGAGGAGCCCTCTCCCTCCCCAGGGTGTGCCAGCTTTCATCAGCGCTCGGGCACCGGCCCAAGATCTCCAGATACGGCCGAGGCCGGCGCAGATCTCGCTCGGCATCTCCCCGGCGGCGCTGGCACGGCCGTGGTTGGGACAGGAGGGGCTGCGGAGCCTCCCACGTGAGGCTGTGGCTGCCACGGAGGTAAAGCTGACAGAGTCCACGCTGCCACGAATTTGTCCCAAGTAAGAGAGTTTTAATGGAAGATTGAACAACTTTTATATGTTAATAGGCCAAAATGTGTTAAACGGCATAAAATGATTGGTCACTCGGGCACCCACCCCTTGGGGTGATTGCTCCAGTTCTGAGACATCCGTTTCTGGATGTTTTTCTGGCTGAAGCCACAGCAGTCCTTGAGAAGTAGGTGCAGGTGCAGAGATTTACAAAACTATAACATTGTTTTAAAATTCTTCAAGTAAGACAGAGAATTTTCACAAAGCACTGCGAGGGCTGAAGAAATTCCCAGCCTGAGACCTTTTTTCATACCCATACCCACGTCCCCCCACTGCCAGCGTGGCACACGGCGCCTCGGACACAGAGTGGGCTGGAAATGAGATGCAGGCCATGGGCTGGAGCCGAATTTTCCTTCCCCCAGCAGGGTGAGGCAAGAGGCAGCAAGTCCCTGCAGGCCCTGCAGCCGGGGTTGCTTTTGAGGGAAGTTTTGGGGGAGCTTTTCCGTCTTTAGGGACCCCTGGAGCTTTTGGGAGAGTCCCAGCCCGGGGGATCCCTGGATTTGGGATGGTCAGGCTCAGGGAACAGCACCTTTTACCCCACAGATTTTCGGGGTACAGCCTTGGCAGGCTGCTGAGCACCAGGGGATCCCTGGATTTGGGATGGTCAGGCTCAGGGAGCAGCACCTCTTACCCCACAAACTTTTGGGGTACAGCCTTGGCAGGCTGCTGAGCACCAGGGGATCCCTGGATTTGGGATGGTCAGGCTCAGGGAGCAGCACCTTTTACCCCACAGATTTTCGGGGTACAGCCTTGGCAGGTTGCTGAGCACGAACTCCACAGAGACAGACATCCCTGCGACGCCTCTCTCTTCCACGATCCCAAAATCCTGCTGCTCCAGGCCTCGATGGAGACTCAGGAAAAGGGGTGTTGTCCCAAAAGGTTGGAGTCACCCCATCGCCGAGTTCTGGGCGTTTAAGGTTTTATATTTGTGGGTGTCTCTGTGTGAACAACCCTGGGGTCAGCGAGAAGGGCTGACCACCCCAGAGGTGACCGGAGCCACAGGAAGCCCTGGCACGGGGGTGGACAGAGGGCAGCGCACGGGATTGGCACCTGCAGCCTCCTCCCTCCGCCCCAATTAACGCCCGGGAAATGAGGGGAATTAGGAGCGAAATTGCTCTGAATCACCCCGAGCCAGTTCCTTCCGCCGGCTGCTCCCTCCCAGCCCGATGCCACCACGTCCCCGGCGTGTCCCCAGCCCGGTTTTTGGCAGGGTGGCTCCTGGTCCCAAACCTCTCCAGGACCAACCAGTTCCACCCCGCTGTGGCTCATCCCCATCCCAGTGTCCGGGCTGGTAACGAGCTCCTGCACCCAAATCCCCAAACGCCGCAATTTTGGGGACCCTCCCTGTGTCAGCTGTGGGGCTGAGGGGTGCGGGGGGCACAGGGGGGTCCCAGTTTTGGGGGCACAGCTAGGTAACACCCCCTCACTGCCGAGTTCTCCATAAATCCCAGCCTGGCAGAGCTGTGGGAGGGGGTCAGGGCTGTGAGGAGCTGCCAAAAATATCCAAGGATATTTTTTGGGGGGACAGGATGAGGAGAGAGGAGTTCGGGATGTTTGAAGATGGGTGGGTGGCCTGACACCAACAGCTCGGCCCAAAAATCAGGGTTGGATTCCGACGCATAAATCCAAATAATCTGAATTATTTCAGCGCTGGAGGAAGGGGGGAGGCCAGGACGGGGCTTGGACGGGGGTCGCGGTGGTCGCAGCCTCCCCGGGGAGCCCCGGCAGGACCCGGTGACCTCTCCGAGTGTCGCATCTCGGCGGTGTCACATCCCACCAGGTGGCAGCAGGAGCCCGGTGCTCGGCTCCGAATCCCGGCGTCTTTGAGGCTGGAAAACTCCTCCCGGGATCACCGAGTCCAGGCTGGGACACATCCCCAGGTGTCACCTCAGAGTGACACTTCCAGGCCTTCTCTGGACACCTCCAGGGACGGGGAATCCACTTGGGGCTGGAGAAATGTGGGGTGGGACGGCAAAGTTGGTGTCACCCTGTCCCCAAACAGGCACCGAGTTTGGTGTCACCCTGTCCCCAAACAGGCAAAGTTGGTGTCACCCTGTCCCCAAACAGGCAGCAAATTGGTGTCACCCTGTCCCCAAAAAGGCAAAGTTGGTGTCACCCTGTCCCCAAAAAGGCAGCGAGATCGGTGTCACCGTGTCCCCAAACAGGCTGAGGTTGGTGTCACCCTGCCCCCAAAAACGCAGCTCAGAGCACCCCTCGAGTGCTGTTTGGGGGTACCCTCACCTGTTTTTGGGAGCTGTGGTGGGGATGAAAGGCTCCCTGTGGAGTTGGGGACCAAATTTGGGGTGTGGGATGTGGTCACTCTCTGTCCCCTCCTGTCCCTCAGCCCCGAGGTGACACAAGAGGAGCCCCCCCAGCCCAAGCTGCAGGTTCTGAGTTGAGAAATATCCGATTACAGCAACACCCGGAGCCTCGGGCTGGTTCCTGCCTCCTTTTTGGGGGTGAAGGAGGGGCTGGAACCCCCCCGGAGCCCCCCAAAAATCCCAAATCTGCTGCAAATCCCCAAATCCTTGGAGCCAACCCTGGTTCCTGGGGGTGCTGAGCTTTGTCCTGGCAGGGTGGTGGCACCGAGCCCCTCTCACGGGTTTTGGGGGCTTTTCCTGCTCCAGAGACCCCAAAATGCTGCAGGATGGGGCTCCAGGCTCATTTTGGGGTGCAGAGCTGAGGGAACCCCGCTCCTGCAGCAGATTTGACCTCGTTAGGAGGAGTTTTGAAGTTTTGGGTGTCAAAACTGAGGAAAAAAAAAACTCCAGAGGAAGCTGAAGCAACCTGGGGGTGAAGCAAACTTGTGGTGGTCTTGTGTTAACTTTGGGGGGGGGTCTTGCTTCAGCTCTGCTGCTTTGGGGAAGCTTCTGGAAGGTTCCTTCCCGGAGCTGGGTGATTGCAGGGCTTGAGTCAGCCTTGGGAAATCACCACCAGTCCTTTTCCTGCCCCAAAAAGGGTTTGGAAATCAGGAGCCTGGGGGGGTTCCTCAGCTCCATCGGTGTTTGCAGCTTTTTCCCTCTGGAAAGGAGCTGATTAATAACAAATGAATGATTATTAAGAAATTAATAACAATTTGGTGCAGATTTGGGGGTGTTTTAAGTAAAGAATTGGGGTTGTTTCCTGTTCTTGTCCACACAAAATGCAGCTGCCCCAAAACTTAACGTGTCCACCCCCATCTGTGGAGCAAAAATGCCCTAAAAAGGGTTTTCCTGCAGAAAATCGTGCTCATCCCTCCCCACCCTTCCTCCCACCTCCTGCCCACCACCACAACTCGGGATTGGGACACTGAGGAGTGTTTCCAGGCCAAAATATGGGTTTTTTTTCCAGCTGGAAATGCAAAAATCTGTCAAATCCTGGTTGGCAACCCCAACCTCTGGAGCACATTATGAGTGATGAGCAGCTGCTGCAGCGAATCCCGAACTCCCAGGGATTCGGATTCACCCCTGGGAATCTGCAGAATGTCCCAAATGTGGATTCACCCACTTGAAGGAGAGATAAAAACCCAAGAAAACCCTCAGAGACACAGCAGAGCTTCGGCAGCCTGGGGGCAAATCTTTATTTGGCAGCAGAACCGCGGAGTTTGGAGGAAAGGGAGGAGGGAGATGGGCGGGGAGGGGCATTTTAAGGCTGGATTCGAGCTCGGAATCCTTCTCCAAGCTCCAGAATTCCTCGGAGGGGAGGAAATGGGAGGCTGCACCTCAGTGGTGGTGCTGGTGGTGCTGGTGCTGGTGCTGGTGGTCCTCCACCTCGTGCAGGTGCTCGTGGGTGGCGCAGGTGACGCGGGTGACCAGCAGCATCATCTCCCCGAAGCTGATCTGGGCGTCCTTGTTGACGTCCAGGTCCTTCATGATCTGGTCGATGGTGGCCTTGTTCTTCACGTGCTGCCAGGGAGGAGGGGAGAAGGTGAGGGCGAAGCTCAAAATTCCCCTTGGATGGAAAAAAATTTTGCTGGGCTTTGGGAAAGTGGGTTCCAAAAAAAAAGCAGGGTTTGGGGGTGAGTTTCTGGGTGTGGTTTCCAATGGGAAAAGGGGATTTTGGGCAACATGATCCTGATTTTTGCAGAGATGAGGGGCTGCAGGATCACCCGGAGATGTGAGGGTTTCCTTCACGGAGTATGGATGCTAAAAAGCTCTAGCAGAGAAGTTTTCAGCTCTCAGCAGCAGTTTGTGAGAGCTCTGATCTTTCTCATGCGAAACTACGCAAAACGTGATAAAGTTTTCTGTAAACAGACTTTGCTAATCTTGCACCTGCAGATATAATTAGAATTGTTGTGATACTGACTAGGGAAATGGATGATGTGAGAATTGACCAATCGCTCTGGTAGGTAGTTAGCTAGAGATCCAATAACCTCTTGCCCTTTAGGTAAACACTAAAAGAACTAAACACATCAAAACCCGTCTTTTATTAATTAAATAATCCCTTTCTGCTGACCACACTCGTGTCTCTGAGCCCTTCATTGCCCTCCGGCAGCGCCGACAGCGACAACGGAGAATATTTGGAGCGAGGTGGTTGGGAAGGAGTGGGAAAAGGGGGTGAATCCAAACCCGGGGGGACATCCAGGAGCTGGGATCCCAACCCTGGGTCCCCCCTCACCTTCAGGTAATTGGCCAGCTGCTTCTCGATCATCAGCTTGAGCTCCTTCTTGGTCAGGGTGTCCCTGTCCCCCTCGCGCCGCGAGTACTGGTGGAAGACGTCGATGATGACGTCCATGGCCTTCTCCAGCTCCGAGAGCGACTCCTGGGTCTGCGAGGCCTGGAGGAGGAAGGGTCACACCAAAAAAAGTCAGGAAAATTTGGGATAACCACCCCGGCCCCCCACGGGATTGGGACGCGGCCGGGGTGGGTTCAGCCGTTCGTTTTTGGGGTTGGATTGGAGTTGTTGGAGTTTCCTCCAAGGAGAATGAAGGATGTTGCAGCCTCAGCCCTGTGCACCTAAAAATGAGAGCTGAGAGCTGATTTGCCCCCCAAAAATGGGCCTTGTCTGAGCCTGGCACTGCTGATAAACCAACCAGAGCAGGCAACAACACCCCAAAACCCTCTGTAGGGACACAGAGCAGGTGACAACACCCCAAAAACCTCTGGAGAGATTCAGAGGAGGTGACAACACCCCAAAACCCTCTGGAGGGACACAGAGCAGGAGACAACACCCCAAAACCCTCTGTAGGGACACAGAAAGGGCGACAACACCCCAAAACCCTCTGGAGGGACACAGAGCAGGAGACAACACCCCAAAACCCTCTGTAGGGACACAGAGCAGGCAACAACACCCCAAAACCCTCTGGAGAGATTCAGAGCGGGTAACAACACCCCAAAACCCCCTGGAGAGATTCAGAGCACAAGATCCGACATCCAGGAGCCTCTCTGGTGGTCAGGAGCCTCTTCCAGGAGAAAACCTCTCCCCTCACGGGCTGAGCCCCATCAGAGATGGTTTTCCTCTGGAAGCGATGATGAGGAGACGCTCCCCGAGGATCCTCACGCCTCCGATGACCTGGAAAAGAGCACGGACACCTTCAGCGCCCACCAGACTCGCCTTGCTCATCTTGTCACCGTCGCGATGTCCCCTGGGGCGGGCGCGGGGCCGGTGCCACCCCGGTGTCTCTTATATCCCAGTCATTGTGAAATGTCCCCGTTTCATCCCGTTCCACCCTGTCCCCCTGACGTCCCCGGCGTTGCTCAAGGCTCCGGGGTAGTTCCCTAAAAAGGGCTTCTGCGGCTTTTCCCGCAAGGTCGGGGTGTCCCGGGCTCAGGTGGGATGGATGCTAAAAAGTTTTAGCAGAGTTTTCAGCTCTCAGCAGCAGTTGGTGAGAGTTCTGCTCTTTCTCATGCGAAACTATGACCAATCAAATAGAATTAGAATTGATTAGAGAAATGGATGATGTGAGAATTGACCAATCGCTCTGATAGGTAGTTAGCCAGAAGTCCAATACCTCTTCCCATTTAGGAAAACACCAAAAACACGAAACCCATCAAACCCCGTCTTTATGGATGCTAAAAAGCTCTAGCAGAGAAGTTTTCAGCTCTCAGCAGCAGTTCGTGAAAGCCCTGTTATTTCTCATGCGAAACTACGCAAAACATGATAAAGTTTTCTGTAAAGAGACTTTGCTAATCTTGCACCTGCGAATATAATTAGAATTGTTGTGATACCGACTAGAGAAATGGATGATGTGAGAATTGACCAATCACTCTGGTAGGTAGTTAACTAGAGGTCCAATAACCTCTTGTCATTTAGGAAAACACTAAAAGAACTAAACACATCAAAACCTGTCTTTCATTAATTAAATAATTCATTCCTTTCTGCCGACCACACTCGTGTCTCTGAGTCCTTCCTTGCCCTCCGACAAGGTGGGGGTGGCCCTGTCCCCTCACCTGCTGCTGGGGCTCTTGGCGAAAGATTCCCTTGGGATTCTTCCCTGTCCCCCGATTTTCCTCCTTTCCGGGGCTGTTTTCTGGTGTCAGGGGGTGAAGGGCACCCACGGCACCTGCCCTGCTCCATTGAGCCAGTGCTGATTGTCCCCAAAAATGTCCCCACCCCCTGTCCCATGGCTTCCCAGGATCCCTGAGATTTTGGAGAAGACCTCCAAAATTGCTGAGTCCAACCTCACCAGAGCAGAACACTGAGTGCCACCCTGATNCAGAGCAGAACACCGAGTGCCACACGGTGCTGGCAGTGCCACCCGGTGCTGGCAGTGTGACACCAGGGCAGAGGTGGCACCAAGGCACCATCCCCCGCCTGCAGCACCCAGCTCTCCACGAAAGACGATCCGGGCGTGTTCCCAGCCTGGCACAGCTCCAGGAGCTCCCTTCCATCTGTGCCAAGGGTGGCTCATCCCCACCCCAGGTGTGCCCGGAGCTGCAGAGCCCAGGTGTGGCTGAAAGGTGCATTTATTATTTTCCCCATTTTTCAGGGCTCTGGCCTTGGCTTTGTGGCTTTTTTTTGTGGTGGTGTTGTTGTTTCTCGGCGTGGCAGAGGCTCAGAGCTGCCAGGTTGGTGAGCAAAACGAGATTTTCCAGTGTTTCCTCATTAAAACGAGCTGCCTGCTGACTCAGCACTCCCGTTCGGGGTTTGTTTAACCTGCCCAGCCTCGGGCTGGTCTCGGACACAAAACAAAAACCAAAATAAAGCCCCAGACAGGCCTGGGGCGAGCTCAGCAGCTCCAGAGGAGCTGATATGGAGCACCAAACTGTGAGAAGCCTGGTCTTTTAGCAGGAATTTCCTCCTGGAAAAGGCAATCAAGCCAGGGAATTTTGGAGTCTCCATCCCTGGAGGTGTCCAAGGAATGAGTGGACATTGGTCTGGGTGACCAGGTGGGGACTGGGCACAGGTTGGACTCGATCCTGGAGGTCTTTAGGAGATGAAATGATCCCGGAATTCTGTGATTTCACCCCCAGCCCCCAGCCCTCTCTGGTTTCACAACAGGAGCGTTCTGGTGCACGGAACATCTGGAGATTTCGGGGAGGTTTCACAACGAGGGGTGTCCGGGACCAGCCGCGGCGTTGCAGGGGTTTGGTGCAACTTCAGGAAACCTCCTTGGGTCACTTTTATCACCCTGGAGGTGGCAGGGGGGCAAAGATGGGGTACAGGGGGGTGGGACAGGGGTTTCCAAGGTGGGACAGTGGCTGGAGCCAGGGGTGAGCCCCCAGGCTGTGAGTGGTCAGTCCAAGGTGACCAGGGACAAGGGTCACAGGGACGGGTGCTGGCACCACTTTGGTGGCTCTGAAGGTGTCCTTGAAGGGGAACATCCCTGTCCAGGGGTGCCACAGCCCTGTCCCCAAGGCCCAGGCTCGGGCAGGGGTCCTTGATCCGGAGCAGGAGCAGCCCAGGAGCTGCTGGGAGGAGCTGCAGGAACACCCCGAGGTTGGAGTAGCAAAATTCCTCCAAAACACGCTTTTAAGGGCAGGACAGTGGCTGAAGTGGGGTGAGGGAGCAGCAGCTTTGTCACCCCAAAGTGACCCCACAGGCGGTGGGATCCCACCTATGGATGCTAAAAAATTTTAGCAGAGAAGTTTTCAGCTCTCAGCAGCAGCTCGTGAGAGCTCTGTTCTTTCTCATGCGAAACTACGCAAAACGTGATAAAGTTTTCTGTAAGGAGACTTTGCTAATCTTGCACCTGTAAATATAATTAGAATTGTTGTAATACATTAGAGAAATGGATGATGTGAGAATTGACCAATCGCTCCGGTAGGTAGTTAGCTAGAGGTCCAGTAACCTCTTCCCATTTAGGAAAACACTAAAAGAACTAAACACATTAAAACCTGTCTTTTATTAATTAAATAATTCATCCCTTTCTGCTGACCACAGTCGTGTCTCTGAGTCCTTCATTGCCCTCCGGCAGCACCAACAGCGACACCACCCTCCCACCCGTGCCATGGACGAGGAGACGAGAAAGACTCGGAGAATTTCAAGTGATGCTTTATTATCTCATGAGTGGGGCTGTCCCGAGCAGGCAGAGAGCAGCCAGAGCCCGATTCCTGAAGCAGCCCCGATTCCTGCAGCTTCCCTCTCCCAATTTCCCGTGTCCAGGCTCAGTCCTGGTCCGGCCCGCAGCGGTCGGAGCCGTGGCTGATGCGATGGGCGTCGTCGGCCAGCTTGCTCAGCACGATGGTGAACTCCTCAAAGCTCAGCTCGCTGTCCTTGTTCAGGTCGGTCTCTTGGAAGAGCTTGTCCAAGTAGCCGGATCTGTTCCTGTCCTGAAATTGGGGACAGGAGGAGGGGTCACGTCCCCTCCCCGGCTCCACCCCCAGCCACGGAAACGGAGTCGGGTGGATCTTTCCCTGCCCTAGGAAAGGTTTGGAAGCTGCAGGATGTCCTGACCCTCCCCTACGTTGCCTTTAGCCCCAGGTTAAACCCCAGAGGGGACAGGATTTTGTCCCAAAGCCCTGTGGCTGCCCCGTTGCCCACGGCAGGAGGAAAAGCAGGGGTGACCCCAAGCTGGGTGTGATCACAAACCCCCTCCTGGCCCCACAACCACGGCGGGGCTGTTCCCTGTTCCCCAGAGGCCTCCTGAGCCCCATCCCTCCGGGATCATCCCTCCTGAGCCCCATCCCTCCAGGATCATCACTCCAGGATCGTCCCTCTGGGATCAACTCTCCAGGATCATTTCTCCAGGATCGTCCCTCTGGGAT